>OZ038508.1:92695070-92735070 GCA_964036315.1 Acanthosepion esculentum | reverse complement strand
TCAGCTTCTTTATATTAATCCAACAGAAAACTCTGGTATCATAATTAAAATTTATATGAGAATGGAATACAATATTCAAACAAACCTGGTTTTCAATTTCAAAAATACAAGTAAAGTTAAAATGGTAAAAACATTAGCAAAAACTGAACAAAAAAGTTCAACAATGTTAAGGAGTCAGTGTTAACATGTCAAATAAATGTACTAGATTAGTAGTGAGGTCTCATCATTTTACTGTTTAAATTGCTAGATGTAGCTATTAGCTCTATGCTAACAGTATTTCTCTTGCACTTATGTTTCAAGAAATTCTTCTGATTTCTTTATTTCTAATCAAATATGATCTTCAAAGATTTAAATGCTGCATCAGTTTCCTCTTCTATTTCCTTGAACCCTGTTTTTTTGTCTTCTCTCTCCTCAGTTTCTTACACTCACAGTAACCACTTGCATCTTAGTGGTTTTATGGCCTTGCTTGGGGTGAAATGATTAAAAAAGAAAATTATTCAGGTATATGAATATCAAATATTGTTATTCAAATATGTGTCTCCCTTAAATCTTTTGGATATAGTTATACAAAATTGTTGTACCTTATTGGTTTGCATAAAAAAATCATCACCCACAAAAGTTAGCACTTTTAATAATTATATATCAGTTGAAACTCTCGTGATATATTCTTCATATAAGTACAGTGTAACCCGGATATAAGAGATTTTCTCTGGTCCCAAATTAGAGCCTGTGTTAATGTATATATAATAGACCAAACCCGGATATAAGAGAAACCCGGATATAAGATACCTCTTCTCAGGTCCCGACAACTCTCTTATATCCGGGTTACACTGTACATCCTGAAAATTTTTCCAACATTAGTTCTTTTATTATGAAAACCATTACTTATCATTATATAATATAATCTGACTTAGAATTTAGCATAATCCCAATTTAATTATTTCCCTCAGTTCAAAATGTATTCATCAAAATACATCAATGCAACACAACTTGAAAACAAGGGAAAGTAACTCTGATTTGTTATTGCAGTGATAACTTTTATTTACCAGATCAATGTTAAAATTATGCTTTTTTTTTGCTCACCTCCTCTTCTCTTCTCTTCCCTTTTCTTAGACAAATAGCAGTTCCAGTATAATTCCAATAAATCCAGTGATCAAGAATTGCTCCTATTTCAAATCAAATCATAATGTATTTGTCACTTTTTGTGTTGCCAGGTTTGTTTTTTTTTGTTTGTTTTTTTGTTTTTTGTTTTTTTTTTCAAACTACTTACAAATTTTTCAATGCCAAAACATTATAAAATATGAAAATGACAGTTAAAACTGTTATCAAACAATAAATGAATAAGGTGCTAAAAGGTTAATATTGTTTTATTAAAAGAAACATAATTTGTATAAGAAATTTATATTGCATATGAAATTTATAGACATCTAACGAGTTTGTTTAAATGACCAACTATCTATTCCACTGCAATGTATATACATAAAGACCTCAATTATGCTAGAAGTAATGTCAATAAAGTTAATTTAGAAACTCTTAAGTGACTCATCTATCATTCCCAACTAAAATGATTACAATGATTGACCTCTCTAACCAGGTAACCTTTACTCTGAGAATAGGAAGATCAGAGTAGTTTAGATAAGATTGAATAAATAATCCTCCTACATATAATCATTTAGTTATGTTGTCATAGACAGCTGGAGACAGAGTTCTATTTACACATGATACACAACATTGTATTTCACAGTACAACAGTAGCTGTTCAGTTAAAAGAGTTTTAGTTATGATCTGAAATTGGTTCAATTTTATTCTATCTGGCATTTAAGGGCAAAACCCATCAGCTGCCAGTTTGCTACTCTTTCTAGTAAACCAATTCAAAGACCTGATTTTATTAACAGGAGTTTCCATTTGGAAGACTTGTATAATTAGCAAAAAATCTCTCTCTCAGGTTAAAACTAAAGATGATTGGTTAAAATATTGACCTTACCAGAAGAGCTATGAAAATTTTCTTTAGTTTATATCAAGCTTGGATAAAACCTTGATTAAAAGTTTGCAAATGTCCTGTTAAAATATATATATATATATATATATATATATATATATATATATATATATATATAAAGCCTAATTATGTCCTTAAATGCTTAGATTCTTTTAGAAATAAATCTTAATCACAAACATTGACAAGGTTGAATTTCTACAATAAACATTTTTTATATGAATATGTGAATGGTGTTAAAATCTGTATTGGTTTTTCTTTCCAGATTTGAATTTTTTTTTTATTGAACCCCAAGCAAGATAACAAAGCCACTAAGACATAAGGGGTTAGTGAGAGTGAAAGAAACTAAGAAAACATTGAGGAGAAAGAACATTAAAAATAACAGGATTAATGAGATAGAACATAACTGATATTTCATTTAAATTTTTCAAGATCATAATTGACAGAAAAGCAAGAAGCCAGAAGAGAATTCCACAGACAAGAAGAGCAGTACACAAAACTATTATTATACAACTCATGGTTACATTTAGCAATTTCAGCAATGATGAGACCTAGCTGCCAATCTAGTCCTGCACTTAAATTTATGAAGTTAAGGTATCAGAGAGGAAAGCTCATCAGAAAAATTGCCATGAAAATATTTGTAGAAAATGCATGGGAGAAGCTATGTTATGGCAGTGAGAAAGTTGTCAGGATGGATAACCTTGTAGATTCTTCTTTGGATTTTGTCAAGAATCTCTAGATATATAGCAGAAGTACTAAACCAGATGTGGCAACATATTCAATGCAAGGATGTTTGTCCAACTAAATCCTACAATGGACAAATTGTAGACTTATAAAGGTGAGAAAAATTGTCTAGTACGATACTGTGAATCAGCATTGCAGCAGGTTTAGCAATTGATTCAATATAACCATTCCAATGCATGTCCGTGGAAAAAATTAGATTTAGAAGTTGCAATAAGTTCCTCTCCTGGAGGTTACCCACAGCCACACTGATGAAAGGCAAAAATAGTTCTCAAAGACAGTTATGTATATGCTTTAAATATTGCTGCCACATATTGTCTGGTATTCCTGCTATATTAGAGATTCTTGATAAAATCCAAAGAATTTGCAATGTTATTGGTCCTGATTTGGCATTTCTATTTCTCACTGCTATAATAGAGATTCCCTGTACTTTTTCTAGAAATACTTTCATGCTAATTGTTTTGATGAACTTTCCTGTTACCAAAACTTCATGAATTTATGTACAGTACTAGATTGGCAGAAAGGTTTTATCATTTTACAGTTGAAATGTCAAGATGTAACTAAGTCCTATGCTAATAGTTTCTTCTATCGCATTTCTCGCTTGTGTAACTCTTTTCCACTTGCTTTTGAGTCAAATTTGATTTTTAAAAATTTAAATGCAATGCCAATCATTTTTTTCTGTCTTGTTAATTCCCGTTCTTTTGTTGTTCTCACTCCATAATAATGTTTTTTCTTTTATATTCTTTCACACACAGTAAACCCTCCTTGGGTCATAGTGGTTTTATTGCTTTGCTTGGGGTGAAATGAATAATAATAATAAAAAAGAAAAAAAATTCATATGTTAATAATTTGTAAAATGTTTGGGTTAAAAAAAAAAGAATATATATATATATATATATATATATATATATATATATATATATATTTCTGAGATGAGGTATTATGTACAGTATTTACATTAGTCGGACTATTGTCCTCATCTTTGTCGCCATATTTGTCACAACGTTTCGGCCTTCTTCAGGTGGTTGGAATTTCGAACCGAACCCTTTATTTCGATCACTGGGGTAGACTGTTCCAGTTCCATGAGCCATGTTTGATGGATGTCAGTTATCTCCAGGTAATTTTCCCTCTAAAAGTTCTCCACTGCCTGAACCGGGTATTGAACTCACACTCTTTGGGTCTGTCACTGGATCTAACCAACGCCTTTATCCACTGTACCATGGACACATAACTGATAACTGACATCCATCAAACATGGCTCGTGGAACTGGAACAGTCTACACCAGTGATCGAAATAAAGGGTTCAGTTCGAAATTCCAACCACCTGAAGAAGGCCGGAGCGTTCAACGGCCGAAACGTTGTGACAAATATGGCGACAAAGATGAGGACAATAGTGCGACTAATGTAAATACTAATATATATATATATATATATATATAAAATATATATATAATGTGCTTACATATGTGCATACTTACACACACACACACACACACACACACACACACACGTGTTTTGTTAAAAATAACTGACTAGGTACTGCGGTTAAGATTTTTTTAATTATTTTTTCTTGTGTTTGTATAATTTTCGTCTTTTCTGAACATAAATTATGTAGAAATTGTCTGAACATTCTGTATATCTAAACACTTTCAGATATGCTTTTAGCCATCATCAAGGATGATTTTATTTTTCCTCTTAACTGAATGTATGGATTTTTTAAATTTTTATTTTTATATATGTATCTAGTTATAGGAATGTTTTTATTTTCCAAACATGCACAGCATATTTTGGCCATATTCATAGTTGATGTTATTGAGTGTTAGCTTATTCTTTATTTATTAATAATGCTTCCATTATTTTTAGCCTTTTTTTTTTTTTTAACATGTGGATGAGACTATTATATTTGGATTATCAACAAGTATGCTGCAGATGTAGTTTGGCAAATCTCCATGTGTATTTGAATCAGACTTAATGGTCAGAGAGATGTCATGTGAATTCATAAATAATAATAGTTGTCTAATTTGGTTCTTGCAAATGAGGTTAGCAGTTTAAAATTGTTTAGTCATATTTTATTGCTTCTATCTCTTGACTCCTGAAGACTATTTTGCAGAGTATAAATAAATTCTTCATATCTGCAACCATTTAGGATTGTAATTGAAATGACGCTGAGTGAATTAGTCTATCGTTCTTGTTATAATTCATGGATTTTGACACTTGGTTGAATAATTTAGACATGAGAAGATGGATACGCATCATTTTGGGTGTTTGTGACACAAAGGACTTTAAAATTGTCTGTTGATTGGACAGCTGTCATTTGTTTATATTTAAACTTTGTAATGTTATCCACATTTTCAACAGATTTATAACTACCATGTGGCAGTCAGTTTTAATCCACATGAAAACTGGTCTGCCACATGACCTAACACTAATTCTCAAATTGTTGTCAATAACAAAAACATTGAATACTAATGTAAATCAGAAGTTTTTTTTTCTTCTAAAATCCAAGGATAATAGGAGAATGAAATGGGATATTTTTTTTTTCAATTTACTATTTTTATTTTTTGTTCATTTTATTTTATTTTTTTATTGAATGATTCAGTTTCTATGGCGTATCAACTTTTTGCAGGTTATTTAAAGGCAGAAAATACATTTAGATTGTAAGATTTTTTTTTTTTTTTTTTTTTTTTTTGAAAAACTGAGAAAAATCTATGGGCTTCTTCAGACAATAAAAAAAAAAAATAATGTGAAGGTGACAGTTTTACTCATCATTAACAGCATGTTTGGAACAGTCCCAGAGATTTGCAAAAAGATTAGAATTGCCAATCCAAATATACAGCATTGAATCCTGAGTAGTACCAAAGGATTTGAGGAAATTGTCACTTGAACTCCAGTCAGAGCTAACAAATGCAATCAAGTAATAACAATTTGATCTCTATTGACACTGTTTGGACCATTGTCCTCATCCTTACTGTCACATTCACAATGTTTCAGCCATTGTATGCTCTGGTCTTCTTCAGGTTATATTTGCTGGAATTTCAAACTGTATCCTTTAGTCAGTCAACAGGGGTAGATTGTTCTAATTCTACATAACATGCTTTTGGATGTCTTAGTTTTAGTTATATAGTTTTTGTTTCCGTTGAGGTCACAGATTGAACTAACAACTCTTTGGCTCAAGTCGCTTTTTGGATCTGCGTAGTTATAATATCTCATCTTAGAAATATAGACAAATTTGATCTCTGTTGAGCAAAGACTGATAATCTTTGACTCTGTTTTCTAAATTTGATAAATCACTTTCGCACTGCCATAATATAGCTCCACTCTGCCATTTCTATAAATACTTTCATGGTAATTGTTCTGATGAACTTTGCTCTATGGTACCTAGACTTTATGAATTTAAGCTTAGATTGGCAGCAAGGTTTTATTTTACAATTGAAATAGGCTACATGTAACTGTAAGTTCTATGCTAACAGTTTCTTCTATCACATTTCTTGCTTGTGAAACTCTTCTGGCTTCTTGAATCTCAGTCAACTTTGCATTTAAATTTTTGAAGATCAATGTCAATCATTATCTACTGTCTTAATTCCTGTTCTTTTATTGTTCTCTCTTCTTAATAATGTCTTTTTTCATATTCTTTAACACTCAGTAACCCCCTTGTGGCTTTATTGTCTTGCTTGGGGTCAAATGTTTAAAAAAAAAATTTACAAAGTTACTTTATTTTTCTTTACTATTATAGACTGCATACACAGTTGGAAACTATTTCTTTGCTGGAACTTCACAATACACTAAAATTGATTTTAAAAGAGAAGGAAAAATACTTGGAAACTCTGTTGTTAAAGTCTGGTGGCTTGAATGATTTTCTTTCTATTTTTGAACAGACAAATAAAAATGATCCCATTCTGCTTTTGGTGTTAAATCATCACCAAAGATTAGGTGTTCCCATGTAGAAATTTTGATTGTTTCTCTTTTGGGTCAATTGATTACAAGCTTATCTTTTCATTTCTCTTGTCAGTGCTTTTTTTCCTGCTCACTTTCATTTGATATTAACTTTTGGCTGGCCTCATTTGGCTCTCATAGCTTCTTTATTAGTTCATATAGATTTTTCTGGCACCTCTCATAAATGCATCTGTAGGAAGCAGAATGGTTGCTGTAACAATGCCAAAATATGAGACTGTTTGGAACACTTGAACTTAAAGCTGAAAATATCAGCAAATCTGATACAAGCACCAATTTAATGATTGTGTATTCTTTTTTCTGATTAGCTCATTTGATTTTTCAGTTATATCTGCTTAAAAAAAAAGTCCTCAACATCTTGTTGGCAAATTTTATTTTTTCTTTTGTTTTCACTCAGCAGTTCAATAGTTTTGTTCTCACTCAGTTCTGGGTTATTGAATCCTCTTACTTGTAGAAAAAAAAAATTATATTCAGTAATAAATTTGTATCATTTTGTTACAAATCTTTAGTTGAAGATGACAATTCACTTCCAACTCCAAAGGCTTTTCATTTCTGCTGTTAGCTATGATTTTATATAATATTTATACAAAAGAAAAAAAAAATTCATTTTTAAATGATTTCACAAATCCCATATGCAGTGTGGTGGTGGTGGAGGGGTCTGATACTTCAACACAATCTGTATTATGCCTTTAAAACTGAATAAATTCTTTACTTTACCAAATTCTGCATTAAACAGTAGAGTTACAAAGATATATACAGTAAATCTCTGAGTTACGACAGTCCTAACTTACGATGACTTGTGGTTATGACACAATCTCCATTCATCTGGTTTCAACTTATGATGTTTGCCATGTACATAAAGCAGCATAGTTCAGTTTCTGGTTGTATGCCATATTGGATTATTGTGCATCTGCTCTCTTTCGTTTGTGTTGTGTTTGTGGAAACTTATTTTCCTTCATTATGGCTCTCAAGTATTGTGTAACTTCTTCTGATGGCAATGCTTCAAAGAAAAGGAAAGCCATCACCATAGAAGTGAAATTAGACATTGTTAAACACTCTAAAATAGGAAAAAAACAAACAATGACAAACATTGGCCGATAGCTTGGTTCAAGTCGTTCAACTGCCGCTTAAAACATGGACATATATCTATACATATTGAGTTTCCCTGTAAGAGATAAGCACATTTCCTTGTTAAGTTGGTGAATTTCGAGTTAAAAAAGAAAATCAAACTCTTGTTTGTTTTTCATCCTTCCCCATATTTGCTGGTGCTTCAGAATACTGCAAGAGAGACAAGATCTTACGTTTAGTCATGTCACCTTCCGAAAGCTAATGACATCACTGGCAATACATATAAAAGCAGGTTAAAATGATTTAATTTCATTATATTTATTTATGTTCACCTGGTGTTTTTTAGTCCTAATTGTATTAACATGTATCACAGAAATGTTGCTATGTCCTAGATTATTACTTTACTATTGCATTAGCATAGGTGAGTAACATAAGTACTTATTCACAGTAAATGACTGGTACATTCCAACTGATATGGAAAAATCACATTATGATGCATCTAAGGAACTGTAAGCCAAGATCCTCCTCTGTGTGTGTGTGTGTGTGTGTGTGTGTGTATGTATGTATGTATGTATGTATGTATGTATATATATATATATATATATATATATATATATATATAATCCCCCCCTCCCGGTTGTTCTGTTCTTTTTCTTGTTATTGTTTATTGCAAACTTTGTCAATTCTGTTTGACCAATTCTGCCATTTATTTAAATTTAACCAAAAGTTCTACATTTTATAGCAAAATGATCAATAATACATTTTATCTGTAATTGAAGGTATACAATTGTGTTCAAAATGTATTTTGTTGAAAATAAAATTGTGTTCTAAATATTTAGATTTTGGCATTAAATAAGCCATAAAAGTTCTTGAATAATGCACACATAAGTTTTGCTTTATCACAAGTCAAAGAAAAAGAAATTGTTTTCACAAGAAATGACATCCTTATACTGCTTAACACTTGATCTTGATGAACAAGATTTAAACATTTTTAAATCTCTTGATATTTTTTATATATATTTTGAATAAACCAAGTTGACGTTCTTTTAAAATTCAATTTCTCTAATGATAGTTAAAGCAAACAACAAGCATTCGCTCACTTAACACGAATCATGTTTTGTCTCTTAAGTAAAATTCTTTTTCTGATGGTACCAATTCATCTGGGAAACATAGGACACACAGATGTATCCTTTTTAGAGTCTTCATTCCAAATGTCCGAGTTGAAACACATTTTTAAAATAAATTCACACATTCCAAGTTTAAACAGGAATTTAGGCATAATGAATACAGTTTCCACAGAAAGCCTTCTACAACTCTTATTGTGGCAAACAACTAGTCCAAAACTATCAGATCTCTTCAGTAACATATGCAGAAACAAAACAAATACAAAACAAATTATCCCAAATAAAAAAAAATCCCACTTCATTTTTTATTTCTTGTCTCACTGAGAAAGAATGTGGGCGTATCCCAAAATTTAGATTTTTTTGTTTACATCTTTTTCACCATGCTTCTATTTGATCAAAAGACCTACTAATATACAATAAATAAATACAATAAATAGTATTAGTCTTAACAATATCTTGAATTTCTTTCACCGACATATATATATATATATATATATAAAAGGATATTGAATTTTAAAATATTTTCAATGCTTTTTTTTATTTATGCAAATATTGGGAACTATAAATTATATGTGCTCTTATTTAAAAACTGATAATTGTTCCCGATTTTGTTTTCTTGAAGCATTTAACTGCTTATAAAAAGTTAAAATGCCTACCAAAAACCCATTAACAAAAATGATCTCAAACTTCTATTCACATCATGGCCACAAAAAATCTGGGAAAATTATAAGTTTCTGATTCAGAGCACTTAGAATTTGTTATACTCAATATTTACATGAAGAGAAATACAAGATACTTTTAAAAATTACATTAAAAACTTATCCACTATCATCAAAATATTAAGTATTTTTTTTAATAATGTAAAGTTGTTTAGAACAATTCATTTTAATAAATATAGATTACTTGCTGCGGGTCACACTTGTTATAGAAACCAATACCTAAGAAGTTATAAAATTTCTTTTGTTGCTAAACAACAAATATAATTCTCCTTTTGAGAATCTGTAAAGCTCTCTCCTTTCAAAGCAATGAATATTTTGAAGTGCCATTTTATGTTGACCTCCCCACAACCTCCATTTTCTGCTTCGTACCTGACCAGTGAGGATTATGTCAGTTGTCTTACCTTCATGTAGACTGCTTTTGCAAGATTACTAATGCCATGTCTTTACTTCACCTCCATGTTTTCTTCATCATAGAAATGATGGATTAACACATACCTTCAGATACATAATTTTATGAAAAAACCAACTTAGCTTATTTTTACTTTTAGTATAATAATAATAATAATAATAATGCTATCTGCCTGGTGCTTTGTGGTACATAAAGCCTCTTGGTGAGTTTTCTGTAATCAAATCATTAGACAGAAGGGTGATTGGCCACAGACCTAAATTCTGTACGCAGAAGAAGGATTAGTTTTCTGTCAGTGATTTTCTTTTAAATGACCAGGTGTTCCTACATTAACTAGTTACATTTAACCAGGTTTAGAAATTTAGTTTTCCTTCTAAACTTCCAATCAATTTCTTAGTGTAGTAGGTACAAGTTTTTGAGTTGCTTGCTTTCTTTTTCTAACTCAAAAAGTCCTATTAAAGAAAGATTGTGCCTCCCGACAAGGATCAATCTGTACCCTTTTTTCAGAAGAAACCGCTTCTCCAGCTGAAATATGATGCTATCAATTTGGCCATCTTGATTAAGCACTATATATATATATATATATATATATATATATATATATATATATATATATATATAATAGTTTTTAAGGTCTTCTCTATTTATAAGTACTCACTATCAGTGATAGTGTATGTAAATATAAAAGTGGACATTGTGGTCAATGCACATCTATAACACAGATTGTTAACACCTAACAAAACAGATTGGCCTGTAAATTACTGAAGTTTAAAGTTGAACAGATGTTTGTATAGAATGTGCTCAACATGAAAATATAGAGCAACAATAGTTAATAAAAAAAAAAAATAGAAGTTTAAAAGTTCATGAACTCTTATTTATCCATTTAGCTAAACTTGATATTCATAATTGTTTTACCTTTACTTTTTGCTTTTACCATGGCTAATCATATGTAATGAAACTTTTTGAGATACTTAATGAATGTTCACGCCGACAACACAAATTCCAGGTGCTTCTTACAAATTCCAAACCATTTTCTAATTTGTTTATTATGCCGCATGTATTAATTAAATTATTTTTACCTTTTTTGTTTTTTTCCATCTGATTGGTTCAATTGTTATTGAAACATATAGGTTAAGAAGCAAAAAAAATCTACTTAAGTTTTATGAATCAAATAAAATCTCATCACCCCCACCCCTAAAGAGAAGAGAGGAGCAATTTTTTCCTCTCCTTTAATTATAGACTCTAATACATGTTGTTTTGTTAACTAAATGAAATAGGTCAAGAGTCATTCAATATGCTGTACTGTTGTAGGACTCTTAAACTTTGAAAAGTTTCTCTGAAGTTTTGTGCAAGTAAATAAGCCTGATTATCTGAAATATTATTCAATACAATTTCCATGAGAGAGAAATGTTTAATTAATGCAACTTCAAATTGAAAGAGATAATCATATATATATATATATATATATATATATATATATATATATATATATATATATATATATATACATATACACACACACACACATTTAGTTATTAATGCAATGCAGAAGTTTTAACTTCTAAAAGTTCTGGGTATTGGTAAAATTATCCATTTCCATACAGAAAATCATTTGGCATTCCTTGAGTAATCAGTATTACTGTAAGTTGAATTTTTTAAAATCTTTTTCTTAACCCTTTAGTATTCAATATGCTTAAACCCACCCTGTAAATTTTGGTTCTCAAAGTCTCACTGTTTATGTGACTTCACATGTTATTTGCAATGATGTCATTTATATATTTTGCCAAAGTATACATCATTGGATGCTTTTCAATGGAAATCAAAATTGATAGCAAGAATGCTGAAAAGACGTTTTTGCTCTTTGGATGATTCCTGTTCTTTAGATACTAAAAACAAAAAGTTTGAAAGGAAACTTCCATCAATACTAGAAAAAAAACGTGGACTTGAGAAGTGTCATTTCTGGGAAAGTTGTTTTAAAGCTTTAGCATTCAACCAACACAAAACAGTCTTGGACAATATCAGCTCTCAATGTTCAAGCTGCCATAACTTTGGCATACCTGCATCCAAGGGTTACTGGTAGGAAAATAAAAAGTAAGCAATACAACAAACAAATTTTAAATTGGAAAGATGCATAATTTATCAAATTTCATCCAAGTGAATCTATTTAAAACCTTGTAGATAGTAAATAATGGTACAATGCTTTTTAGCTTCTAATATCATTGATAACAGCATTCCTTAGTTCCACCAATTCTAACCTCCACAGCTGAGACCTGCTATACCATGTACCCTGAGACAAATCATCCTCATTCTCTTTGTCTTTCATTAGAAAGAAGGAAATTCCATTTGGACAGCTTCTTCCCAAGAACTGCTACTTTCAAACAAACACTTGAGAGGCTGTTTCCTTGGTCACTATAATCTTGGCTTCTTTATTGCTACAGATTCATCATTAATTCATATTAATGTATATAAATCTATTGTCTCTAACATTCGCTATATGACATTTTAGCTGACATCCATAGTAATTTTGTTGAAACACCAGTTCTCTCACAATCACCGAAGTTAAGCAACGTTGAGTTTGTCAGTAACTCAATGAGTGACTTCTTGGGGATACCAGGAGCGGTAAACTTTGATGTACAGGTGGATAACATCTTGAAATTGGAAATATGAGAGCTGAGTTCCAATTTCATTTGGGTTTGTTATATTCACTTACACACAAATACCTTTGGGAAAGGTATGAATCCTTCTTCTCCCCCAAGGTATGGGTTAATTAGTAAGAATTGTATCAGTAAACCATTATTATCTCAAAAAAATTTCTTATCTAAAATGTTTTCTAGTTTTAAATAACTTACAAAAGGTTAAGTCATAAAAAAACAAATCAATCCATGGTAATTCAAGGCTTTATAAACATCCAACATAAATATGTCCTAAAAAATACGTATTTCTGCTCTATTTGTTCAAATACTTTAAAAAAAAATGTTTGATCTTATTTTGATTAAATCTGTAATGCCTTCTAAATTTTAACCAATTATTTTGTTATCCTCTTTATTTTTGAAAATGTTTCTTGCATACCGGCAAAAAATTAGACTGACATTTTAGAGTGCTTTAGAAAATATAAATCTCAATTATCTTTTAAGATAAACTTTTTACTTTCCGAACTAAATCAAAACACTTTTTTTTTTTACATAGCAATTGAAATAACTTTTAAAGGTTTTTGATAGAAATGAAGTAACAAACTTCACCAACAACTTGATTCTTTTTCACATGGTAAAAAATACTGGAAGAATCATGCAGGTTAAAATCCCAACTTGCATTTGAAATTGTTTGAGAAAGTACCATCTTTTATCATTTTCATTTCTTTTCTTTTTTTTAACATTTATATATATATATATATATATATATATATGTATAAATAAATAAATAAAGTGATGGAACAGTTAATCGGAATTGACTTGTGTTAAAAAAAAAAAGTTGAAATGGGCAAGATTCTACTCATTTCTCAAACTTTCCATAAAGTTTGCTAGTTTAAATGCTGTTTCACTTGTAAACACAAAATGAATTCACATTGTTCTCTAGGCTCTCTTTTAAAACAATTTTTATTATTTTTTTTTTTAATTTAAAATTCTCACCAATGTCACATTTGATTTCTTCTCATAAAAATTGACCTTGTGTCACAAATTGTCCTCATGGGGAGGCACTTAAATTACAACAATTTGCTTTTTTATAATAGTTTTAAACCATAAAATCATTTTTAGTCTCGGTTATTAAAAGATTTATTTTTGTTTATGTAGCATACTGTGTAAACAAAAATAAATCTTTTCATTAACCAAGATTTAAAAAAGTAAACATTCTTTTTATGAAACTTAGTTTCTATAAAATTCATGTATTTCTTAAAATTTTATAGCTTTCTAAACAGATTTTCATCTTTTATTTACTTAAAAAAAAAAAAAATAAGCTTTTATTTGAAGTTTCCTGAAAAAAAAAAAACTTTTTAACACAAAAGTTTGTATTAAAAAAACATTAAATTTAATTTCTATCAAAAATTGTATTTAATTTTATTTTACTAATATTTTTCTTTGGCATAATTGAACTTTCCTGTGTTCAATTATTATGGCATTTAAAATATTTTGAACTTTTCTTTTTCATTTATTCCTCCTTGGAGCCAAACAAGATGCAAGTTTTGTAACTAGAAGTCTTTAAAACAATTATTTTTATCCTATTTTTATTTGATGTGATTATGCTATAGTTGTTTCCACTTTAACATGATTTGTTTGAATAGTTTTAAAATAAAACTAGTAAAATTTTATCTTCTAATAATCTAATAAATACCTGAAAAAATAAATAAATAACTGAACACATGCAAAAAATACACATTTACAGATGTTAATCATTTTTAATCTTATTTTTATTTTAATGCTTTGTAACAATTGAATCTCATACCTTATAAAATGATCAAGTTGGATATCAATGTTATTTAGCTTTCAACTTCCTAATAATTTTTAAAGTAAAGTTTGCTAAAATTGCTTAGATCTCAAAAAGAATCAAGGGATATGTTTTTACTATGTTGTTGCACTTTAAAGTTATTTATTTTCATTTATTGGCCTGAATGTTCAAAAAATCTTTTTAAAGAAAAATATGTGCTCTTTGGCAGGATTCTAACCTGCATCTCCTGTGCAAATCTGACATGATCTAACCGACTGAGCTACAGAGAACTTATCCAATTAGGAAAGGCTGAAATATTGCCTTTAAGTGAAACTTCTCTCATCAGAGACCTCTCAAAATTTTTCATCTCTGCTCAGTTTTGTATCCAGACAAACAAAGCAATTTTGTAAAGAAGTAATGGATTTTTCTTAATCTGACACATTGGTATCCCTTTAAACGTTATTTTTAGTGGATACTCATATTTCGGTAAATGCTCCGTTTATTTATTACATAGCATATTTATTTTTGCCTACCAGCCTGAATGTTTAAGGAATTTTATTAAAGAAAAATATACACTCTTCAGTTGTACCTAATGACAGTTCCCTCTGCCCAGTAGGTTCAAATCCTGCCAGAGAGCACATATTTTTCAATAATTGTAAAAATACAATTAAAAAAAAAAACATTATGATCAAACTTTGTGTGTGTGTGTGTGTGTGTGTGTGTGTGTGTGTATATATAATATATATATATATATAAATAAATAAATATAAAAGTGAACGTAGAAGTCAACACTTAGAGGCGACAGTCTGTTTCATGCTAGATGCAATCATCATTTCTATCTTGATCTCTTATGAAGCTTTAATAAAATGAAATCTGTTAGCTTAAGATCTGTTTTCCTACTTGTTCTTTTTCCTATCATTTTGTCGGATTCCTATCCATACTCTATCTAATATATATTCACACATGAAAAAACATTGTTTTAAGTATGCTATATTTATGGATAAAAGTGCTCAATATCTGGAATAGAGCATGTGTAATTATAAGAATGGACACTAAAGTCACCAAGATACAGATATCTGTTCTGGACATTGAGTACTTTTAACCATAAATATACCATAGTTTCAAACTATACTGTGATATTAGAGTTGAGTATAGTTTCATGGTTGAAACCTTATCACTAGCCTAGGACACCACAGCAATACCCTATCATATACCAAGCTTGTGTGCAGAGTGCTTCAGTATTTTATGATCTTTTAGATCTTTATCTCAAAAAACCCTAGCAATCAAATTCCATCTCTTGTTGTCAATAACCTCTTGTCCATATCTTTTTTTTTTTCCTTATAGTTTCCAGTTACTTTAAATTTTCAATGTTGATTGAGTTTTTAACTGATTATATATCTTTCTGGTAATAGTAAAAACAGTGAACAATTTTTTCTGATTCTTGTTTCATCTCCACTTTAGGAACTGTCTATGAAAACCTGTACAAAGAGGAAATACAAATAATAAAGCTTGCTTTTCTTTCTTTTCCTTGACAAGGAAATGACTTAAGGAAAGAAAGTAAAGTGGCTGCTTCCTTTTGTTCTGATTCACTTTTAACTTTTTACAAATGTGGAATTTCTACCAACATCTCCATATCCAGGATTTTCTTAGTTTTCTAATCACTTGAGAGTTGCATGCATTTTGTTGCCTCCAAGCGATTGAAGTTTTCTTTGTCTGACTCTAAATACAAAAATGTATTTACTCATTTTTTTTTTTTTACAGTAAGTTTCAATATAAAACAATGTGTTTTTTCTTTATCTTTTCTTTTATTTGTTTCTTTTGTTATTTTTTCTTTTGTTATCTTTATCTTTTTCTTTTATTTTTTTTCTAATTTTTTCTTTATCTTTTTTTCTAATTTTTTCTTTATCTTTTTTTCTTATTTTTTCTTTATCTTTTTTTCCTTTTGTTATCTTTTTTTCTCCTCCCTCTTGTCAACTTTTTTTAACTATGGAAGTGCTGCCATAGGATTTAATAAATGTCAAATTAATTTCTATAATATCTATAGTGTTACATTCCCCACCCACACATTGATCTCTGGTTCTCCTTTTCTAGTTATTGATACTACCATCCGCTAAAAGAGGGAAAAAAAAACAGTTTATGCTTTTAGGCATTTTTCATGTCAGATCAAAACCAGTAACATAGGCTGAAAATAATACTTAATGCTTTCTCTTGTCATTTACGTCTAGCCTTTCATTAGTAAAATATCCTCATTTTTTTAATCTATAAAACTATGTTTTGCTACAACTGGCACTTCAGAGGAGTAGGTTATATACACACACATACACTTTTTTTTTATTCTTTATTAATATTTTTAGGAGGCACAGTGGAATAATGGATGTTGGCTCTGATTGTGAAATTGAAGGGCAGAGTTTGAATTCTAGTCAAGTTCATTACATTCACTTACTAATATCTTTGGGAAAGGTACGAATCCTCTTCTGACAGACACCCCGCCCCACCCCCATATATGAGTAAATAAAGAGTAGACAGGGTTTTATAGCCTTGGGTGGCAACCTGTCTAGGAGAAAGAAAAACTTTGAATTCAAAACTGGCCTGGGTTGGGCTTCATCAAGCTGTCTTGCCCAGGAAACACCACACTGCAGCTGCAGTACCTTTGGTGCTCATATGATCCTCAGGGATTACAAGTTTTAAAAAAAAAGAAAAAAATATATTTAATTCCTTAACCTATTATGTATCCTTTGAACCATTGTATAATAATAAAGAATTTTGGGATTAGTCATCTTTTATCTTACACTAGCTGGACCCATGGAAATTTCATGGTAGTGTCCTTTGCATAAATGTCTAGTTGGGAACTAATGATACATAAAGAGAAACCTTTGTCTGTCCAGTGAATCAAAAAATACATATTCAAAATATTGAGTGTTTTGTGCTTTTGCCTAAAATTAAGACTTTTTGTTTGATTTAAAAGAGATGCTCTCAACCTATTGTAATGACTTTATATGGCAAGAGTAAATGAAAGAGATGCCCTGAAAATGTATTTTTTCCAAAATTTATAATTTCAGTTACTCATGTGTTTGTTTAAATTTTCTCATTCACAGAATTTTTTATAAATTTATGAATAAAAAGTCTTTTCATATTTATTTCTATATAAAATGGTAAATAATAAATATTAATTGGTTCACAATTTTATAATTTTGTAAATTTTTATAAATTTATGAATAAAAAAAGGTTTTATATCTATTACTTTATAAAATGTTAAATAGTAAACATTACATTGTAGTTGGTTCACTTATTTTCTTAATCATTTAAATATAAAATTATTGAAATTCTAAACAGCTTTTTAAAACAATAAACATTGTCGAGGGAGAATAGCAATGGCAGTGTCAAAAGGAAAACCTTTGTGTTTTCTTTTGTGTGTGTGTGTGTGTGTGTGTTTGTACAAAAGTTAAACTTTGCCAAAAATTCTTACAATTCAAAATCTTTTTGGGTTTTAAATAACCCAAAAAGTGTTGATAAGTCATAAAAATCAAATGAATCAGTCTTAATTAGTAAGCTTTTCCCAAGTTGATATTTTGATATCATCAAAAGAAAAAAAAAATGTTGGTAATAACTATTATTACTACTACTAGTTAATGTGTACTCTCAAAAATTGCAATTGTATTGTTCTTATTTTCTGTATGATCAATCTAGTATTTTCTATCTGTACAGTTGATACTATTGCCCCATGTGAGAATGAATTCTCTTTTCATAATTACTCTATAGAAGACACATGGGTATATCAGATATACTCCACTCACCGTGTGTGTGTGTATGTATGTATGTATGTATATATATATATATATATATATATATATATATATATATATATATCTATATATATATATATATACACACACACACACACAGTAATGCACTGAGTTGATGCAAGTGCCGTCTGTACACAGACAATGAAGGAATTTCGGCAATTTGCTTGCAAACATTTGGCAGATTCATCATCATATTTCATATTCTACTGGTTTATATGAATTAGATTTGTACCAATTAATCTAAGCACCTTCACTTTTTTCATTGTAAAAATGGCATAGCATAATGAAAAAAGGCCTCAAATTTAATAAAAACAAAGTTTTATCATCAAAATGTTTATTATTATTATTAAGAGGAAAGACCAAAGTATTTTTCTATTAATTTAAATACTATTTTAGCTTGTTTGAAATTTAGGTTAAAAACTTTTTTCTTTTTTTTTGCTAGCAGTCGATGTAATATTTACAATTAGTGTTTTAGTGCCTTTTTTCCAGTGAAAAACACATTGATTTGGAAATTGTTGCAAAACTCAAATAATAGTCAGATTTTAATGAACCTTTCAGGACTTATTCATAAATGAATGAAATTATTTTTTTAGAAAATCTTTTTAAAAAAATTTTTTTTTTTTCGATATCTATCCCCCACACCAAATTTAATTTCATGAAATTTAAAGAAATTAAATTTTGATCCCCAAATTCTTTTTATCAGTTAAAAGCAGGACTCATTGGAGAATGAAAATCTTTTTTTTCTTTTTTTTTAAACTACTGCTCATTTCCTGAAAATCTGGTCCTAATCATAAAATAAAGTCAATAAAAATGACTTGAATTAGAAAAGCTTTAATTGCTTTTATAAATAAGATTTATTAATGACACTATTGTCTTAAGAAAAAAAAACATTTTTTGATGAATAATGAATTTTTACAAGAATTGTTTTCAATTTTTTTTAAAATTTTAATTATAATAATTATATTTTTTAAGTCTTTTAAAATTTTACATTAGTTCAATCTCACTATATTTACTAATCAAAAATTGAAAAGCTTCATAGAAATCATTTTGCTCCAAGATTTTAAAAATATTTTTATGTATATAAAATGTAATATTATGTAATGTACCCATTTTTGAAAGTATGGTCGACCATACATGACATCAGAAAATAAGAGCGATGACTATAGTAAATTTAAATTTGACATTTTTTTTAAGATTTAAAAATTATATAAAAATGGCATTCATTTCATTTTCTTAAATTGTTTTACAGATAAAGTCTCCATATAATCAATCTGTCAGCACCTTGTCAATTATGTAAAACATGGCAATGTCGCTTAAAAACACAACTAGTGTTTGTTTTAAATTTAAAGTAAATATTTTTTTTTCAAAACAGATTAATTCAAATCTGCTAATATCCCTCAAATAAAGTTTTAGAAAAGTATATTTTATTTTTGGAAGAGTTTTTAATACAGAGAATTACATTGTGATGAAAGACAACTTAAAAAGGGTGCTAATCAACTGTTTTAGAAAAAAAAACAAAATAAAATTAACTCCAATCACTATAATTTCTGTTTGAAATACACCAGAGTATTTTGCTTACTGGAAATTTAATCCTTTTAGCTTCAGGAAAGCTTTTTCATTTATAAAAATTCATTTTAGACCTTAGGTATCACGACTTAGTGGAGGTACCTAAATTGATCACTTGGTAATTGGTCATCTTTCAGTATTTACTGATTAATCAGTCATTGATTCCACCTCCCACCAATTAATCATTTCTCATAATCGGTCATCGTTATTGATTTCATTACAGAAATTTCATTCCTGATTTAAGACTCATCCATTCTCTTCAAAATACAAGGAATATTAAATAATATTCTAATGGTTGTTCATTAAATTTTTTACCTCTTTTTATTAAGCCTAATTAAATTACCACTTATCAACTGATTAATTTTTGTAAACCAAATGTATACTAAAATTAGCAAAAGTGTCTTAAAATATTTGACTTTTGATGTTTCACTATTTTTATTTTTCCCCTCCAGGTATTTGGAGCCTTATTTATTGCTTTGTCTTCATGGCTACTCATCGAGAAAAACAAGGTGGTCAAGAATTGGATGGAGTTCTTTTTGGATCCTGTTTCACTCATCTGTTTAGCTGGAGCCATTGTTGTCTTTGTTGCCTTTTTTGGTTGCATGGGTTCCCTTAGGGAGAACACTTGTTTTATACAAACAGTAAGTGCTTATCAAAAGACATGAGCCAGTTTGTTTTTGTTTTGTTTGTTTGTTTTTTTAATATATATTTTTGTGAGTGGGAGTTGTTGTTGTTAATTGGGAGGGATTGAAAAAAATATCTAGTTGAGAAAAAAAATTGAAAAATTACTTGTCTTTTGCAAAAAGACATTTTTACCCAAGCTTTAAAATGTCAATTGGAGTGCATGATTTAAAATGGTTACCATAAAGCAAAATAATGTCACATTGTCTTTATTAAATGGCGATAATCCAATTATCATGTTAGTGAAAAGTCAATTATCATTTGTAACTTGAAACCCTCTTGAACACTGAATAACATTAACATTTCCCATATTGTTTGTTTCCTGCTTTCCAATAAGTTTCATTCACTCTCCCTGACTTCTTCAGAATGTTATCTTTTTTGTTTTGTTTCTAATCTATCATTTTGCATTGCACTTTGAAGCCATTGTTATGAGTCGAGCCGGAAATAAGGATGTTTTATTTCAAACAATTATGGATTCCATTTCACTGATTAAAGATTAAAATGTCCAAAACAAATCTTGTCATTTTGGTTTTGTTCTTATCTTTTTACAATATATTTATCAGTAGATGCATTTCAATAAAAAGTAACAAAAAAATCTTGTAAATGTTACATTGCATCCAGTGCAACTAGGATCCTATTTAGGAACATTTAAAATGGACGGCTACTGGCTAGTAAGAAGTTGCCTTCCAAATATCCCTATGAAATGCATCTTTATGGATTAGCAAATACAGTTAATTTTTTTATCACCTTTTAATTTTAATACATAAAAAAGAAAAACAATTCTATCAACATTTTAAAAAATTAATGATATATACATATTCAGCTGTTGTCCAATTGAAAATAAATAAAAAAATATTTTAAAATTTTTATTTTCTTATAATTTTTAAATGGTTGAAATTAAATCTTTATTTTCTATCAACCAAAACCAAAAATGATTTTGTCAAGTAAAGCAAACCTAGATTTTTTTTTCTTTAAGAAAGAAATAATTTTTGAGATTTTAATAATTACTCATTTTAATGTTTTATTTTACATCTCATTAAATGTATTTTCTTGCACAGACTTAGAATAAAATAGATTGCTGAGGAGTTTTATATTATTTGGATATGCCAGTTTATATTAATGAGCACCTTCAGTGGAACAAACTTACTGTTAATAATGAGTTGTAAAATAATATTGCACTGCAGCAATTATCTGGTTATATTTAATGTAGCAAGCATTTAAGTGAATATTTAGTTGTGTGTGTGCATGCATACTTATATATATTTTTACACTTATCTTCCCAATTCCAAGTTTCTCAGAAATGGTATCCACTCATCAGGGGATTAGATAGTAAATCTAACAAATATATCTAACACACTGATACATAGATACTAGCTTTGTGAAACTTGGATTTCGGAAGATAAGTCTGCATATTTCATCTTATTTGTTTATTTTCCTAATATTAAGCACTTTACTTACAAAGCCTGCTTGTATTAAAAGCATTATCCTTCAGAAATATACTGTTTGACTGTTGTTTGTTTAAAACTTTGACTGTATTAAAGACTATTTTTCTGAAAATATAATTCCAAAATACAGCAAATTCATGCCAAGTACAAAGTTCAATAGAATATGATAAAGCAATAATAATTAGAAATTATAAAGTTCAATACACTTACCATTTATTTTAATTTGATAAATGAATGATTTTATTTTTATATTTTGTTTGAGGCTGAAAGTTAATTTTGTTTATTTTTAATAGCTGTTACTTTTTATTTTTTAATCACATCACCCCATGCAAGGCAGTAAAGCCACTAAGACACAAGGGGTTATTGAGTTATGAAAGACTAAAAAAAGAGAGAAATATTAAAGAGCAAGAACAATAGTAAAAAGTAAGTAATAAGAAGATCAAAGTTGTCTGAAAAGCATGGGAGCCGGAAGAGAGTTCCACAAGCAAGAAGTGCAAGAAAAAACTTGGTGCCAAGGTCTCATTTTAATGGCTAGATGTAATGTAAATTCTATGCTAACAGTTTCTTTTCTTGCACATCTCACTTGTGGAACTCTCTTTTGGCTTCTTGTTTTCCAGTCAACTTTGACCTTCAAAAATTTACATGTAGTGTCAATTGTCATCTTCTGTTTTCTTAATTCTTGTTCTGTTATTGTCCTCTCTCTTTTTAATAGCAGTTTTTCTCATATTCTCTAACATTCAGTAACCCTTTGTGAACTAATAAAATGATAAAAATGCACATGGCATGTGGTGCTGAATAATCCCCCGTTTCATTATCTTTTTTTGTTTTTGATTTTCCTTCTTGCAGTACAAGATCAGTTTGATGCTGGTCCTAATTGGTGAAGTGGCCCTTTCAGTTCTTTTCTTTGTGTCTTATTCCAAACCTGAACTTCTCACAGAACTGAATATGTCGGAAGCCTTTTTTAAAAAAGCAATCATGTCTTACAGAGAAGATCTTGACCAACAGAATTTTATCGACAGCATCCAACAGAAGGTAAGTCAATTGAATATCTGCATGAAATCTTTGTCTACCTCAAAGAAACTTAGTAGCACTGTTGCCCGCTTTTGAATGGAAACATGGTACAAAAGGTAGTAACTGCATTTCTATAAATAATTAGCACATAGTGTAATAATTAAAAAGCTAGCTGAGCAGCCCATTGAATTTAATCCTCACTGAGTTATGAGTTTTGTCAAACTTAAAATCTGGCTTTAAAATACAATGTGTTGTAATAGTTATCACCTTGAAGACTGAAATAATTTTTATGGCAGTCCATTTATATTTGTATTAATGCCTTTGAAACAGACAATAATACAATTCACTGCAAATTAATCATCTGTCCAAATGAGTATCAGCAGAATAGCTGTAATATCTATTATCAGTTTTAACTTATTGAAGTCATTTGTATATATTTTGAAAAATTAATTATTTCAGGTTGTTGGTCCCATTTATTATATTCAATACTGTTTTTTGCAATATGGCTCACTCAAATATCAGATGTTGTTTTGTTAGGCAAACATTTCTCTAATTTCTAAATTTTGGGGGTCATTTATTCTGTGAATGAAATGGTTTCTTTTGGTTTGGGAATTTATTTGTGCTGGACTTGAACAGACAGGTAGTAACTTGTGTTTTAATAAGCTAATGATCACATATTTATTGTTATATATGCTGTGTACTATATTTTTAAAACAAAGTTCTACCGTTTTTGCTTATGGAGTGAGAGCTGAAAAGTTCTCGGCCTGGCCTACTTCTCAATTTTATAGTCAGGATGAGAATTTTTCAGCATCCCATTGTTAAAGCTACATTTATTGTTTGTTTTAATTCCAATAAAAAGTATCAGCCAAACACATTATTACATACTGACTCAAACATTGATTACATATATTAAGGAGTCTTATCACAAATTATTTGCTTCTAGCTACGGTTCCACAAATCTTTACATTCATGACAATTTTTCCATTCAAATATTACTTCAATATGTGTACAACTGGAACATTAAACAAAACAAATTTGAAGACTCACATGGTTCACATGTCTTCAGACGAGGGGAAATGGATGTTTGGCAAAAAACAATGCTTTCATTTTAAACTTAAATATTTTGCTCTCAGAATTCTAAACCTGTTTTCTTAATCCTCAATAAAATGAAAAGAAATGAAACTGGTAGCAAGAGAACTCAAATAATAAATAATTTTAAAAAAGAAATACTTTGCCCAGTCTTTCAGATGCAACTAACTTTCAGATATTTAAATTTTTGGTGAACAGAAAATCAATATTTTTTTCCTTTCAGTTGGAATGCTGCGGGATGAAAGATGATGCTTCCAATGGCTTTAAAGATTGGAATTCCAATGCTCACTTCAATTGTGCTATAAACAATACTAGTCCTGAGCGATGCTCTGTGCCATTCTCTTGTTGCAAACGCAAGGTAAGTTACCATATCTGATTATTTTCTTTCTCTCAACCAATCGTGGAAAACCTTTACGCAATGAAGATTCAAGTTATTCTCCCTCATGCAATTTTTTATCTATTTTTACTTCTTGTTTTTGTAACAAATCAGATATTATGAATACTCTACATCCATATCATGTTGAAACACCAGTTCCCATACAATCTCTGAAGTTAAGCAACATCAAGTGT
This sequence comes from Acanthosepion esculentum, assembly GCA_964036315.1. NCBI lineage: Eukaryota > Metazoa > Mollusca > Cephalopoda > Sepiida > Sepiidae > Acanthosepion > Acanthosepion esculentum. The sequence goes on along the minus strand of OZ038508.1, from coordinate 92,710,481 downwards.
GGTTACTATCTAGATGGGTGGCTGTTTGGGAATACAGGGTGGTGTAATGACTTGGAATTGTTAATTTAGGAGCCAATTCATGTTGAGTTCATTTTATTACCTTATGCACAAGTACCTTTGGTAAAGGTATGAATCCACCCCTTCTCCCCCAGCTATGGATTAATTAATAAGACTTGGAACACTTAAACATTATCTGAAAAAAAAATTATAGGTTTTAAGTAACCTGGAAAGGGTTGATAAGCTGTAGAAAACGAATCAATTACGCTCTTTCTATCTTTTTTTTTTTTTTAATTCTTTTCACCCCAAGTAAGGTGATAATTTCACTAGGACACAGGAGGTTACCGTGAGTGCAAAAGAACGAGTGTAGCATGGTCCTCTGACTCTGATCATGTAATATCTGTTCTGTGGCTTGACCAGCTATGTCCTGCTAAGTTTTGTGCCCAATCCAAGTGGGCGGGGGGGTCTGGTTAAATTTGGACCAGTGGCCCGAGTCTTCATGCTTGGATTCCTCCACATTAAATAACTGACCTTGTATCACAACCTAACTCAGTGGTGGGGGGTCTCTGGTAAATACTGAGAATGATAAGAGCATAGTGAGAAAAAGGACAATGAAGGAACAGGGTTCAGGAAAACAAAAGATGGTGATTGATGTTGCATTTAAATATTTGAAGATTTTAGGTGGCAACAAGTCAGAAGGGAGTTCCACAGGCAAGGAAAGAAACTATTAAAATAGAACTTGATAACATTTAGCTAGTTCTACAGTAAAACAGTGAAACCTAGTTGCCAATCTAGTAGCATGCATGCTTAAATTCATGCAGATGAGGCACTAAGGAGAATTGCTCATCAGAATAATTGCCATGAAAATATTTGTAGAAAAGATAGGGAAGCCACATCATGACAGTGAGAAAGTGACTGAAGTGAAGAGGTCAAGATCAGTTATATTACAGATCCTTCTTTGAATTTTGTCAATAACCTCTAGATGAATAGCAGGAGCACCAGACCAGATATGGCAGTAGTATTCAATACACGGATGAATGGTAGATTAATAAATATGCAAGAAATATTATGACACAAAGAATTGTCTAGCATAACACAGTGAACCAACTTTCCTAACAAGTGATTAAATATAATTACTCCACTTCATATCAGTGGATAATGTGATCCAAGAAGGTGCAAAATGTTCTGCTCTCGGAGTTTAGCATCAGCCATGCTGATAGCAGACAGAAACGGTTATCTGGTGATTAAATGAAAGCATTTTTATTTTGGAGGCATTAAAATTTACAAGCCATTTGATGCTAGAAATGTTCTTTCAAAATGCAAAAATAATCATTGAAAGTTCCGATTGTGTAAAAATGTTTAATTTGACCATAAAAGTATAAAGATAAATTAACCAATTTGATGATAGCAATAATGACGGGGTAGGGAGTGTTTGAATAATCATATGGTGAATGAAGCTGAATAATTCTTTTAATAAATGATGTCTGACTAAAAAGATGGGGTCATTTTTCATGCTCACTGAATCGGCATGTCTTTCCAGCTAAAATTTACATTTCACTTTTTAAGTCATCTTTTTCTTTTTATGATTTCAAACTGACAAAATTGTAGCATCATAAGGCAATCGAGTTTTTCCCTTGGTGGTACCATCTGCTCTGCTAAAATGAGGAACTGCAATGATTAATCCCCTCCTATCATTTTTTTTTTTTTTTTTTTTTACTTTTTAAATCATTTCACCCCAAGCAAGGGGTTATCGAGTGTTAGAAAATATGAGAAAAATTACTATTACAGAGAAGGGACAATAAGAGAAAAAGAATTAAGACAGAAGATAACGATTGACATTGCATTTTAATTTTTGAAGATTAAAGTTGGCTGGGAACCAAGAAACCGGATGAGAGTTCTACAAGTGAGAAGTGTGATAAAAGAAACTGTTAGCATCTAACCATTTTGACTGTAAAATGATGAGACCTTGCTGCCAATCTAATAGTGTGCTTAAATTCATAAAGTCTAGGTACCATGGAGGAAAGTTGAGTAGAACAATTACCATGAAAGTACTTACAGAAAAGACACTGGGAAGTTATATTATGGCAGTGGGAAAGTGACTGAAGTTGCCAGGTCAGGACCAATAACATTGCAGATTCTTCTGGATTTCATCAAGAATCTCTAAATATACAGCAGACCAGATGTGGTAGCAGTATTCAAAGCAAGGACAAATGGTAAACTTAAAAATATGTAAGATAGATTCTGGCAAGAAAAATTGTCTAACCTGACATAGTGAACCAACTTTCTTAGCTGCAGACTTAGTAATTGACTCCATATACTCTTTCCACTTTGTCAGCTGAAAACATTAGTCTGAGAAGGTGCGATGAGTCACTCTCCTGGAGGTTAGTATCAGACATGCTAAAAAATGATTTATTTGAAACCATCATTCCATTTGATACTCAGCATTGTAAGTCGGTACCTTGTGTCCAGTTTTTTCTCTGGGTTGTTTTAATTTGCAGTTTTACAGTGATCAACCAGCATGGATATTGCTTTGAAATTATAGAACTTCAATTTGGTTTTAATTACAAAATTTTCAGTCAGTTCTTTACTCAACAAAATCCCTAAGAAAAAAAATGATAGTCTTATTTATTTGTTTTTTCAATAGATTCTATTCCTTATTAATTTATATATATGTATATATATATATATCATAAATTTCAGAAGGACGAACTTCTCAACTTGGTTTGTGGCAGAAATATGTTGGATGACAAAGTAAGTTTGGGTTTCTTTATTTGCTGCACTTTAATCAATGAAATGGATTTCGACAATTTAAAATCAAATTTAGTTAGTAATGGCCAGCCTATGTTATTAGGTTAAGTACAATTCGTAAGGCTTACATTTAGTCTCATAGGCAGACATATCCATTCAACAGTTGCTAACACAGTTGACCAACTGAATAGATGCTTGTCTAACATTTTTTGGTTTCTGAAATTTGCTTTGGATTGGAGGAATGTGAAAATCTGTTTGTATTTATCTTTTTTAATATCGCTGTCGTTGTCTTTATCTCATATCCAAGAATTTAATTTCTTTGCTGATTGCTTCCTTTATGATAATGGTGTTGATGACTAAATTCACCACCTATGAGCAGGTTCACCAAAACCTGCTCCTGTCGTTGATCCCCTATTACTGCTGGTTGAGGTGAAACAAAATCGGAGTAGAAGAAAGTGCCAATGGTGTGATTTTGTTAAAGGTGGACCTCAGCTTGCCAGGAAGTGAGCCACACACTTGATTTCATGACCTTCCTCTGTGGCACATATGGAATGGGACACGCAGAATCCAGTTATGAAACGGCAACAGACTGTCACCGACTCTGTTATAATTTCAAGGGGTTCCTTCTGTAGCATGTCCAACATGCGTAGCACTCTTCATCCACTGATTCAGCTGTTTAGATCTGTTGTAATCATCATCTGTTTGTTCCACTAGGTTGGTTGCACTTAGTCTATTTTTTAATCTAATATGACAATAAAAGGGAGGAAATTATTTATTTAAGCCTCTCCACTTATAAGAATTGAAAAATTTCTACTGCACTTTACTCTTTTTTTAAATAATCTGGAAGGAAAGATTTTATGTAATTTTAAAATATTTTCTTTCCTAATTAGTTGTATTGTTTTTAAAAAAAATACTTACTGTATTTTATTTTCATTTTAGATATTTCCTGATCCAAGTAAAGCAATCCACACCAGAGGATGTCAAAATGCTGTAAGAGAATGGATTACCCAAAATGTTTTGATGATTGGTGGAATTCTTTTAGGAATTCTTATTCCACAAGTAAATAACATTTCATGTTCTTTATTTTTGCTACAGTTTCAATTTCTCTATGCACCCTGAACCAGGAATAACAAAAAAAATCAATAAATTCAAACTAGTACATTCCACATTGGAGTCTGTAGGTTCAAATCCAAGTAAGATTTTCTATTTGTTTAGATTTGTTTCTTTCAGTTATCTCCTCTTATGCACAGGGGACATAGAACATATCTGATGATCAAAACATGAAATTGCCACTGAGAGCATGCAGTGTGTTTTTATATATATATATATATATATATATATATATATATATATATATATACACACACACTTCAGGAAAAACGTTTGGGGATACCTTGATATTTTTTTTTAAGTAAAAGATTTCAGTAACTACAGTGTTTTTTTTTTTTTTTTTTTTTTTTTTTCTTGATCATTTCACCCCAGACAAGGCAATAAAGCCACTAAGATGCAATGGGTTACTGAATGTTAGAAAATGTGAGAAAAACTACTATTAAAGAGAGAGGACAATAAAGAACAAGAATTCATTTGACGTTGCATTGAAATTTTTGAAGATTAAAGTTGACGGAAGCAAGAAGTGCAATAGAAGAAACTGTTAGTATAGAACTTACGGTTCCATCTTGACATTTCAGCTGTAAAATGACATGATCTTGCTGACACTCTTATATTCATAAAGTTTAAGTAGCATGGTGGAAAGTTCCTCAGAACAATTACCATGAAAGTATTTATAGAAAAGATACAGGGAAGCTATGTTATGGCAATGGGACAGGGATTGAAACTGAGATATCAGGTCAGAACCAATAATATTGCAAATTCTTCTTTGTATTTTATCAAGAATCTCTAAATATACAGCAGGAGCACCAGACCAGATGTGGCAGAAATATTCAAAGCAAGGACACATAGTAGACTTATTTTGACAAGAAAATGTGTCTAGCACAGTATATTAAACCAACAATTTATCTTATCTGCAAACTTAACAATAGATTCAATATACTCTTTTCACTTCATGTCAACTGAAAAAGTTATTCCAAAAAGGCACAATGTAGTTACTATCCTGGAGGTTAGCATGTTGATGGAAGGTAAAAGGGGTTCTCTCAGACGATTAAAAAAGAGCAGTTTCGTTTTTGAGGTGTTAAAGTAAACAAGCCACTCATTGCTCCATTTAACCACAGATTATAGGTCATTTTCAAGACTAGTTGACTGTATCAAACCAATCAGACTTCCCATTAAGATAGGAGTAAAATAGTAGTCATTAGTAGAGATACCAAGTTGAGAACTAATAATGTCAGGAAGGTCATTTATGAGAATTAGAAACAACATCGGTGCAAGGATAAATCCCAAGGGAACACCTGCATTTATGTAAAAAGATCTAGAAGAGTATTTGCTTTTATTTTGTTTTGTTTTTTACTATAAAAAGATAAAATCTTGTAAAGTTATTACAAGTAAGCCACCAGTTCTGAAAATCGTGAAACATAATACAATGTTGCAAATGAATAAATAAAACAAAATTGTATGTGTAAAAACATACATGCATACATATACAGGATGCGATGAGTAAATTTTTGCCATTTTATATTTTTAATTTCACATATGGGCATTGTTTTTGTCGACAGCACAGAATAGTAGGGTCAGTTGGGCACCATCTGTGAGAAAACGAACACGATGATGCAATTCACTACACCAGAAATTTGGAAACGGCATGCCGTACAACTTGGCATTCATGTTGGAAGCCCCTTTGCTAACATTTCAGATGGTTTGGGTGTCAATCTGAGGACAGTGCAGAGGATTCAGAAAGAGTTGGACAATATATCCAGTCAACACTATGCTGTTTGGAGTGATCAATAGTGATGGTGACATTATGCTTTTATTCATCTTCCCACAGTTACTCAACACTAAAGACTACATCAAGTACCTTGAGGAGGTAGTGCTACCCCAGGTCAACAGGATGGTTGTTGGAAGACCCTATGTCTGGCAACAGGACTCTACTCCATGCCACACAAGTGGGAGAACCCAGTCATGGCTGTCAGACAATTTCTGCAACCACATCACCCCTTACATCTGGCCACTTAACTCCCCAAACTGCAATAACCTTGATTATTATGTATGCGGTGCAGTTGAGCGAGAAACCAACAAAACTCTTTGTAACACCAAAGATGAACTGAAGACAAGGATTATGGCAGCATTCACAAAGTTAAACAAGGAGACCGTCTAGAAGAGATGCAGGAGATTCTGAAGTCATCTGGAGGCTGTGGTTGAAGCAAACAGCAATTTTATTGAATAAATTAGTATTTCAAGATATATTTATCAAAATTGCACAAAATATCTATGAAAATAAGATGTCAGTTTTATTTTCATTTCTGTGCAATTTATACAACAATTTATTGTTTGTTTCTCTGTTATATTAGACCATTTTTATCTATGTATATTTGCCCGTATAAGTTATATTTTAATAAGTATTTAGAATTCGTTTAATAACACTTTCAATTTTGAATATTTCTTGGTTGTTGTATCGGAGTGTCTACGTCAATGTATGTGGTTGTATGTACGTGTCTTTATCGGTATCTATGTGTATGATAACTTGCATGCACATTTCATTGTGTATGTATGGTTTATTTTTTTTGTAAAGGGTTGTGGTGATATTTCCTGTCTCGTCATTTTTTGTGTGTGTATATATCTAAATATGTCTGCATGCTTATGTATTATAATCTGATTGTCTATGTATTGACTCTCACAAGATGTCATCATCCCCTGACTATGCATAGAATTCAAATGTATCCATGTTGTCATGAAGTTAAGAGCAGTCAATCTTAACGTTTATTCCAACTTAATTTCATTAAAAACAAAATAAATAGAATAACATATGTATATATTTTTCTTTCCTCAGTAATTTTATAATTTTAAACTTAATAGAGATTAAATTTAGATTTTAAAATGGGTAATTTTTAATTTTAATTTCAAATTTTATCGTATAATTTAATACTTATTAGTTAGAATAAATTCTATTTTAGTATAAACCCAACTTTAAAGCATTTAATAGTTATTATAACCCTACCTCATTGTCAAGTTTTTGAATTCTTGTATATTTGTATTTTGATTGGTCATTCCAGCTTATGTAATAGCATTTCCCCTTGTGAGGGGAGGTTAATTAATTTGAAACTTTTAAAACCCTTTATTCTACATTCAACATCACTTGATAAGACACCAGAGGTGTTGAAACAAAATGGCTATTTTTGTAGTGATTTTATAACATTTGTTATATATAATTATTTATTTGAAAATTTTATATATATATATATATATGTGTGTGCATATGTGGTAAAGGTAACAAATCCATTGGTATGTAATCTAAGTGGATCCTAGCAATATAAAATATTAAAACTGATCCACAGAAAGAGCTCAATGTATTATTACAGGGCAAATAATAAATAAAATCCCAAATTACATCATATGGGGAATAGTCTGTTTCACTAGACGAAGATATTGGTTGTCTGTCTTATCATCCCTAGTGTGGACTGAGTTTGTGTCAGAAATAGAAATTAAACTGAAAGCTAAGAAAAATACAAACTGATACAGAATTTATCCGTTTCAGTCAGGTGAGAGTGGAAGGTATTTGTCTTAAAGGGAAGAAGTTTTATAAAATTAAACCCAAATATTAACCTTATGATATTAATTTGGGGTTATATGAAGAATGAAATATTAATTTGGAATAAAAATGGGTTTAAGAATAACTTTAAAATATATAGATAAAAGGGATGTAAAGGGTTAATGGAAAGAGAGTTGGGGGCGGAGATCTTAGAGTAGGAGAAATTTTATAAATATAGTGTAAAGAAGAGGGGGAATATAGAAATTAGAATTAGTTATACATTCGACATTTGAAGAGTTAGAGGGAAATGTAGTAGTTAATTAAGTTAAACCTATATTATGGAAATTGTTTTTATGTTGACATTTTAACACTAATTCATTCCTCAGTCCACAAGGTTAAGACTGATATCCTCGTCTACCAAAATAGGCTATTCCTCATATGAGGTGATTTTGGATTTTCTTGTTTAATTTTACATATATATAATATAAAATGGAAAAAGTTTACACTTGACATGTTTTGTTCTTCAGGACTTCGTCAGACTAATTTTGTTATGTTGGTAGGACTGCACATGCACATGGCAGTGGGGTGCTGTGAATTTTAGAATTTTTTTCATCCGAATTCATTTAGTCTTTTTATTTTTCTTTGCATCTTCTTTGTAAGTAGGTATTCCACACTGTGATATTAGATCTGCCAGGGCAGAAGTTTACTGTAGATGACCTTGTGATTAAGGCTCTCTCTAGACATTTACGTCATAGTGAATTATTTTTTCCTTTGATCATGGTAGCATTTTTAAGTCAAAGTTGTGGTTAGTCTCGTTATGGTGGGCAACATCATTCACAAATCAAATACAGTAAATTTGTGCCCTGGCTCTTACAACATTTCACCATTCCTGGCAGATTTTCTAATATCACAATGTGGAATATCTACTTACAAAAGTGATGCAAAGAAATGATGCAAAGACTCTAAATGAATTCAGCTGAAAAAAATAATTCTAAAATTCCCAGTACCCCTCTGCTGTGCACATGTGTAGTCCTACCAACATAATAAAATTAGTCCACATTGTCATAAAATTTCTTCAATACTGTTCTTGAAATATATGAAAAATATATTGTTTTATTTATATATATATATAGGCAATGAGCTCCACACCCAGCAACAAGACTTTCATGCTTCAATGCAATCTTCAGTTTTTATGCATATAACTAGAGAAAAGATGACCTGAAGATTGTGTTCAAGCATGAAATGGGCTGTCGCCACTTTGTATTGACCTCAGTGTCCACCTTTTTTTCTTTTTTTTCTTCTTTTTTTTTTTTTATTTACACATGCTCTGTCCGTGATATTGAGCACTCCATGCCCATAAAGATAGCAGACCTTAAAACTATATTTTGATCATGTATACAGTTGTAACTCAGGTGTATTATTTGTCTTGTACTATCTTTACACATTTTTTTTAGTTGATTTTTAATTTTCATTCTGACTATAGATCTCTACTTGTTTATGCAAGTGAATAGAGAAAGTTGTTTCCATTCTATGTTTTCTTATTCAAAAGAAATCTGGTGAATCAAAAACGGTTTTCCATTCTTTGACTTTGCCACTAAACAAACAATAACAACCAACCATTCTTTGTCTTCAAAATTGAAAGACAAGAATTTTGCATATAAATACAATGTCAAATTTTCCCCAAACTTCTTTATTCCTTCTTACAATTTTTTTCATCTTTTTAACGCTGCTACCATTTTCTTATATCCAAATTCCTTATTTTTACTTTTTCTTTTCCAGCTATTTCTTATTCATCTTGCTAGTGCCCTCGGCTCACAGATCAAAATTCAACGTGCTAAATTACGAAGAAATGAGAATATGCTCCTTGCATCTTATGAAGGTTCCAGTGGCAGCATTTCCTACGTGTCATGACCTTGTGCTTCAGATGATTCTAACCATGCTAACAGCCAAAACATAGACTCTTTTAATTACCTTAATAAAAGTTCATGTATCACACATATAGACGCACACACACATATATTCACATACACACATTATGCATCTATATCTATAAATCTATACATATGTTTGATCATATTGAAATGTTACCAGCACACAAGCATTTGGGTTGCTGTCTATGAAATGGACATTGATTGTCCTGATGTCATGGCCGGATCCACACATCATTCAATGGTTGGTCATTATTTTTTTTTCATTTTTTTTTTTTTGCAATTACCAATGAATCTTGTGTCTGGTTACTAGCATACGGTTGACTCTTGTAAACAGTCTATGTAGCTATGTATGCATAATGTTAATACACCCATTCTTTGGCCACACAAAGAAAAAAAATGTATTTTCTCATATGGAACTTTGTACTGCACTGTTTTTTCTTCTTCAGTTACACCTAACGCGTGAGGGTGGGAAATTTAAAATGAGGAAGCAACACAAAATAAATTTTTGATATTTTCTGAACAATGGGGTTTAAAAAGAATAAAAACAAATTTAAGGATGCAAAAGAAAAAGAAATTGTACAAACAAAACTTTTACTTCAATTTATTCTGTGTCAGTTTAAAAATATTCAGGAAAAAAAAGGGGGAAAAGCCTTTTCGAATGTCTTTGCCAACTTGGTTCATCCGTGCCTGAAACTGGAAGCTCCTGATTTTGTAAAATATTATCAAGTGAATAATAAATATCATTTTATTTTTCTACATGAATTTTTGCTTGAGATAATTGGGGCTGGTCGTGCTGAACTTTTTTTTTTGTTTCTTCTCATTCAACCTGAAGAAACACTTTCACAAAATGTTATATATAATAATGTACCAGTTAATCATAAAAGAAAAAGATATTGAATAAAAATATATATTTTCAAAAAGATAATTGTACACCTGTTCAACTCAGTAATAGAGAAAAAGCTTATTCAATAAAACTGCTTTCAGCTTCAAGGACATCTTTAGACTGCAGGCCTGGATCATGTGATTTGCATTTCTGTTGACTATCATATTGACAATGATGTCTCAGTGAGGTTTATTTCAGAGCCACTAGTTAGTTTCCTTTTTGATGACACCTCAGATGTAATTGTCCAGGAAATTCAACCCAGGAGAATGAGGAGGCCACATGTTGGGGGATAACATGGTCAGAAAAATTCTCAACCCACCAGAACTGGTCACAGATTCTTGCTGGATTTTATTTATTTATTTTTTTTTTATAATCATTTCACCTCAAGCAAGGCCATAAAGTCACTAAGACATGGGGTTGGTTTACTGAGTGCTACAATATGAGAAAATATACTATTAAGGAAAGATAATGATTGACATTGCATTTCAATTTTTGAAGATCAAAGTTGACTGGAAAGCAAGAAGCCGGAAGAGAATTCCACAAGTGAGTAGTGCAAGAAAAACTATCAGCAAAGAACTTACGGTTACATCTAGCCATTTCAGCTGTAAAATCTGACCTTGCTACCAATCTAGTACTGCACTTAAATTCATAAAGTCTGAGTAACAAAGGAAAGGTCATGAGAACAATTACCATGAAAGTATTTATAGAAAAGGCACAGGGAAGCTACAAAATTGCAGATTCATTTATGGATTTTATCAAGAATAGCAGGTGCACCAGGACAGGTTTACAGTCACACACTTAATTTTGATCTAGGGTTCGACTCTTGTGTCCAATACCTCAATGCCAGAGTCTCTGCAGCAAGAAGTTGGGGGGAAGCATACCAGGACCCTAATTCCTCCAGATGCTACCTGTCATTCCCTTTCAAGAATCTGATTAATTATGGTTGACTGTTAATGCCATGAACACTGTTGCCTTTTCATAACTAGAATGGAAAACTGAAATTTTCATGGGCCTATTTGAATTTTCTGAAAACTCTTAATTCTTAAAATATCTGTAGAAATTCCCTGATCACATCGTTAAATATTAAGAAAATATAGCAATAACAATCAAATATGAATGCTGGTCATTATTTTAAGAAGTGGGTATAAATGAAAAGATTTGAAATTTATATCTTACCATTTCATTGAATCCGTCTTTAAACACTTTTTCATGTCTTGATTCTCTACACAATCAAAACAATAGTCCATTGTTTATGAGGTATTGGCAGGAAATGTTAAGCACTTTTATCTTCCTCCCTTCTAGCTAAATCCCTGTCTTACAAGCATTTTTCTTAATAATTTTAAAATAATTCAGCCAACAATGTTATATTTATTTATGGTAAGTAGTTTTTTGGTTCACTCGGTTTCTGTTGTTTGATTTTTGTGCATCTGAAAAATGATGCTTTTTATCGATCATATCACTTTTCGGCATTTTGACTGACATCAAAGAGCTGATCTATTCTCTTATCAGCTTAAGTTATTTTTTTCCCCCTTTCATTTTCTCACTGAAACCAAATAATGATTTTTCCCCTCTTTCTCACAAAATCAAAATGCAGAATAGTCGATTATTTATGAAATATTGGTAGGCTGCAATGGGGGTGCGAACTATTGAAAAGATGGACAAACACAATTATCATTGGATGTGTTTCTCAAGTGGTCTCTCACCCATTCTCTCTTTTGTAACATACAAGTGATGATATTTGTGTTAAAATTCAATATATGTTTAGAAAAAGAAATGCAGGGAGAACTGGTTTCATGCTTTCTTTGGTAAAATATTTTTTTATGCTGATAACTTACCCCATGTGACTAAGGCAGGGTTGACTTGTTACCCCCCAAACTTTTTAAGCACTCATAACTCCTAGTTGGCAACTTACTTTTTTTGCTCCTTCCCACTAGTGAGGATGTGTAGCACATGGTGTGGCTCAGTTGTTGTGGGAGGCAGACACCAGGAACTATACATGTTCAGAAATCTGAAGTGACTAATGGAGGGTTCAGGTTTCTCAAAGGTCAGAGTACATTTTGACTTTTTCCCTTTCCATGTATTTAAGAAAAAAAAATCTCAGAAAATTTACTTTCTGAACAAATTTTTTTTACTTTTGAAATATAAAGTAAAATTCCAATTGAAATTTGAATTACATTTTTTTCTTTATTTTAAGCAAATACTCTTGAACAGTTAAAAATTGTTTAAAGTTATCAGTTTTAACACTGATGTTTTCCAAGTTATCTTCATATACATGCTTGTTGTTGAGTATTTATAAATGGCTGACATGCAAATGTTTCTGAAAAGACAAGGGTGCAGTGTGAACCAGGCAGTAGGTGAACCTATCCAGGGGAAAATAGTAAATACTTCCAGAGTTTAGGTGGAGATAGACGTATAGAGTTCAAGTTTGACATTAGAAGAGACCAGTGTTTACTTGCATTAATTCTGAGAGAACGTTTCCAGGGAGTTTGTTTTTTCTTGACTATTGAATTAATAGTCAAGAAAAAACAAATTTTGGTCTTTTAATCTAATATAAATAAATGGAATTCTTCTATAAGCAAAATTCATTGCTTTGGCTCACATCTTTAGTCATAAAATATTTAGCAAACTTTATGCCCACAAAAAAGAAAAAAAAAATGGGTGTATCAAAAGGACAGTTTTTTGCTTGATACTGCTATGATTATTTTACACTACCTTTACTTCCTCAGTAATGTTTATTTATAAGTATAATGAACCAAGTATAATTCAATATTATTCACCATTTTATAAGGAAATAATTTTGACAAAAAGGTTAACACTTTAAAAAAAAAAAGTTTTATAATAGAATTCATTAAATTTTCTTGTTTTTGTCAACTTGTCATAATGGAGATATTATTAATAAAGAAAAAGCCAACACTAAACAACATCAACTCTGAACACGACCACAATGTGCTGACTGTATTTAGAAAATAAAAACATTCCTATAACTCTAGATAGCAACATAAAAAGATTCATACATTCAGTTAAAAGTATAAATAATCATTTTTTAAAAGAAAGCACTTAAACATACATTTGAACAATTTCTACATAAATTATGTCCAGAAAAGAAAACAAAATTATAACACAAGCTGACAAGGGACTGTAGTTAACTGAACTTTGTTGTATTTTATATATATAATGTGTGTGATGGATAGATTGTCATCTAAATTATGAAAATAGCACTGACATCTCATTTTCACAGATATACTTACAAAAATGACACAAATATCTTGAAATACTAAAGAGTAAATTTATTCAATAAAATCACCATTGGCTTCAACCACGGCCCCAGACAACTTTAGAATTTCCTGCATCTTCTGGATGGTCTTCTTGTTTAACTTTGTGAATGCTGCCATAATCCTTGCTGTTCAGTTCATCTTTGGTGTTTCTAGGAGTTTTGTTTATCTCTTGATCAATTGCACCCCACGCATACTAAGCAAGGGGGTTGCAGTCTAGTGAGGTAGGTGGCAATGTAGATGTAAGGGGCAATGTAGCATGGTGCAGATTCCTGTTGCCAGATATAGGGTCTTCTAGCAGCCCCACTCATGACCCAGGGCAACACTACCTCCTCAAGGCAATTGATGTAGGTCTCTGTGTTGAGTCTGAGGCCCTGTTAGAAGATAAATGGATGCACGACACCACCATCATTAATGATCATTTCAAACACATTTGTAATTTCCAGTAGACTCCTCCAACTCCTCTGCACTGTCCTCAGATTTAAACCCAAACACTCTGAAATGTTCATATTGGAGCTTCCAAAGTGAATGCCAAGAAGTACAATATGCCACTTACAAATTTCTGGTAGTGTGAATTGTGTCATGATGCCCAACTCACCCTATTATACTGTGCATGAGTGAAATTAAAAATATTTACAAAGTATCAAATTTAAAATATTCTTTGGTCTTAACACAATAAACTTGGCAGTGATGTCTGGTTCAACAAGCCAAAGCAATACAATAAGGAGGAGGGGATATATATATATATATATATGTATGTATATTTCCTAGAAAATAAGCACCTGTTATCGGAGTTCTTTGTCTCCATGCGTGAAATACATAGCATTCTCAATCACCAAAGAAAATGTTTCCAATTAAAGGGAGTTAATTGAAAAATTTATAAAGAGTTGTTTCCCTTGGTCTCTAGAGTGTTCAAATCAGTGATGTCATGAAATACTTTACCACAATAGATTTTTCAGAGTACTTCAGATGAATGCTTACATCTTTTGTTGGAGATAATTTTTTGAATCACTTACCTTTTATTTTTGCAACACGATTTACAAAAACTGTATTCTATGGCTCTCTACAAGACGTGCATAATCAATCAATAGTGGTTGCAATGTGTTAAAATCTCATTAATCGGTCTGCGATCTGTAACGCCACAGCATGCAGTAGAGTTGCTAATTTTAAAGTGAAAATTATACCCATCAATTATTTTAAAAGGTAAAATGCCCATTAACAAGTGTGTGTATCTCTGTGTATATTACATAAAACTTCATTTTTTAGCGGTTACCTATGTTCGAAATAGATATCCAATATTTTTCTTAAAATTTCAAACATTATGAATTATGTCAACCGGCATGTGGACACAAGACAGCTTAAAATAAAATGCCAGAAAGCACATTTTCCTATACATACAGACACACATACATACATACATATATATATATATATATATATATATATATATAATGCATAAATATAAAGATATATTTTGTGCCGATGAGCAGGAAAAACAGCGAAACCTATGTTGCAAAAATAAACGTAAGTATTTGCATATGCATATTTATTAATATATATCTTTCCTCTGTGTGACCACATCGAGCAATGTTCACACCTCATGAATAAATATGATTATTTAATTACTTGTCTGCCTATGCATTCCAACACACGCGTACATGGTTGCTTATTTTATTTTATTTTTTTTTTAAGCTTTTCACCCCAGGCAAGGCTAAAAGCAAGGGGTTACAGAGGATTTGGAGCAAGAGCAGTGATAGTGATAGGAGTGATAGAGGAAAGGATGAGGTGAAGGATGTTAGATAGATCAATGAAACTGGAGATGTCCATTGACATTACATTTGAATAGTTGGAGATTATAGTTATCAGGGAAACAGGAATAGGGAAGGGAGTTCCACAGGCGTGAGGTGCGAGATATGAAGCTATTGCAGTAAAAGAGATGTC
>OZ038508.1:92680070-92682570 GCA_964036315.1 Acanthosepion esculentum | reverse complement strand
AGGTAGATCATTGAAATCTCGCATTTCCGAACATAAACGTGACATTCGCCTCGGTAATCTAAGCAGTGCTTTAGTTATACACATAGCCAAATCTGATCACAATTTTGATTTCGACTCTGTGAAGATCTTAAAATATATCCACAATAAGAACCTTAGACAGATTTATGAGGCTGGCATGATAGCCACCTCACATACAGTAAATAATAGACCTGGTTTCTTTCAGATCGCGACCTCGGTGGCGAGATTAATGCGTGACAAACGTACCGATAAGCCATAGTTTTAAATAGTCCCCCTCACCCTCCACTTAGGACACAATCTTCTTCCCTGTGCGCAGGTCTTCGTAGTTGCCGCCCACGCGACGCCAGCATATCCGACTCTAAGAAAGAATACTTGACTTTAGAATTTCAGTTTTTCTGTTTCTGACCAGTCCTGTATATATCGTCTCTCCATCAAACTTAAATCTAATATAATTATGTCTCCATTAACCATGTCCCGAAGAAGGTCTATTTGACCGAAACGTCTGACGTCGACAAAATAACAAAAACAAAAACATAATAAAAACAGTAAACTCATATATTCGGATTTTGCTTTGTCTTTTCCACATTTTCATCATACCGTCGGATCTACATCCACACATTTGCTTACATACTGTCCACTGGAAATACAAACCCGAATTCACTTCACAACATGGAAGACTTCAAGCTCATACGCAAATATAAGAACCTACTAATTTCCGCGCACTCCTACAAAAACAGAAAGGATTTTCTAACGAACTGTATATACGAGAAAGTCATTCCCCCGAGCATGTCCAATCTTCGAACAACATCTTCACACATTTTCCCGGACTACGTCAAACTCTACCTGGAATCATCAGTTAGAGACCTAAAATTTTCCGAGGAGCAAACTTTTAAAAAAGCCACACATCTAGGACGCGTACTAAAGCAAAAAAACAGCATGTTTCACAACACAGCTGAGAGACTCCGTTCTGAAGTGGCCAAAACTAATCATAAACACCTCAAGAGTTTATAACTAAAACTTCACACTTTATGCGATCGCAGCAGTTGGAAGAAGATGGGAAGAGCCGATCTAGTCACAAACATCTCCAGTACTACACTTAGTACCGTAGAGACTGAAGCCCTCAGTTTTGGTCTAAAGTTTGCAACGGGTTTAAAAAACAACAACATTAGCAAACTGATAAATCATAACTACAGACACAGGGACACAGACTTCCACAAAGGATTTACCCAAGGCATCTTAGCTGCCTCCTTGGACTGCCAAAATGCGGAGTTTACTTTACCCAAGAGGCATATGAACGCTCTAAAATCCCTGTCTACGAACAGTGATATTACCATATCTCCTTCGGATAAGGGTGGAGGTGTCGTGGTCATGGACACCGCTGCGTACAACCAGAAAATGTTGGACTTGCTCAATGACAGAGACACGTATGAACAGATCTCTCCTCTACAAGTCTCTAAAAATCTTAAAGAATTCAATAAGTCCTATAAGAGTCTGATTCATAACGAAGATAAGATTTGGCTTTCCCTTATCAATTACCACCCGACCATCCCTAAAATCTACGGGCTCCCAAAACCCATAAACCGGACATCCCTCTAAGGCCCATTATTTCGGGCATAGGCTCAGCCCCCCATAACATCGCTAGGTTTCTAACAAAATTTCTCACCCCAATTCTGGGCACCATAAGTCACGCGCATATAAAGAATTCAGGCGCTCTTCTCAATAAGCTAAGCAATATCGACATAGGAAACAAATCCCTAGCCAGCTTAGACGTTAAATCTCTATTCACCAATGTACCGGTGGATAAATGTATTAAACGGCTAGAGAACCACCTTAAGAAAACTGACTTTAAGCTACCTATCCCCATCTCAATATGCATCAAATTATGCATCCTATGCACATCTCACTGTTACTTCCAGCATAACGACATCTACTATAAACAAAAGTTTGGCTTACCTATGGGTAGTCCTCTCTCTGGGTTCCTAGCATGCATATTTCTAGAATTTCTCGAGTCTGGACCTTTCAAATATATAATCCCTGATGATACACATTATTTCCGTTACATAGATGACATTTTATTCATTTACCCACAGAAACATGATCTAAACAAAATCACCGATAGATTGAATAGAGTAGAACCTACTATAAAATTTACCCACGAACTTGAATCGAATAATTCTCTACCTTTTCTAGACATACTACTCACCAGAAATAATAACAAACTAGAATTCACAGTATATCGTAAACCCACATGCAAAAACGACTACTTACACTTTTACTCTCACAATGATACTAGGACTAAGAGAGGTGTTATTATCGGATTTTACTTGAGAGCTCTGCGAATCTGTTCAGCAAAATATTTAGATGACGAATTTGGTTATATCGAGGATACCTTCTCCAGCCTTTCGTATCCGAGACAACTAATACTCGGCGCTAAACATAAAGCCTTGAAAATCCACAGAGTTCGTCCATCAGTACATAACAA
>OZ038508.1:92400326-92665326 GCA_964036315.1 Acanthosepion esculentum | reverse complement strand
GAATAAGATATACCTACCTTACAAAAAGCCCAATACTAATCCTTTTATATACACCTTAAGTCTAATCATCCTCCATCTATAATTAAGCATATACCTTCATCTAACGAAAAAGTATAAGTACAAATTCAACAAATGAGAAAATATTCTATGGACATAGTAATTTCTATAATAAAGATCTAAAGAATATAATATATATATTTTCATTTTTTATATATATAATATATAAAAAATGAAAATGGACACCATAGAAAAAAAAAGAAATCGAAAAATCATTTGGTATACCCCTCCATACAACCAAATGGTAAGAAATAAGTTAGGACAAAAATTCCTTGCATTAATTGATAACCATTTTCCTAGAGATAGTAAACTCAGTACAATTTTTAATAAAAATACCCTAAAATTAAGTTACAGTTGTACTGAAAACTTAGAAATGATTATTAAGACACATAATGCTAATATCTTGAATAAACACTTATACTAAAATAAAAAAAATATAGATCCTAAAATAAAAAGAAATGAAGATAAAGAAAAATTATGTAATTGTAGAATTCTTCAAAACTGTTCTCTTAATAATACATGTCGTATAGAATCAGTAGTTTATCAATGCAATATCTCATCTATTGAAGATCCAGACATGGTTACAATCTACATTGGATGAACAAGGAATGAATTCAGAAGAAGGTGGAACCAATATCAAACGTCCTTTAATAATAATAAATGCCGAAATCAAACGTCCCTATTTAAATATTTCCAGCACTTAAAGGAAACCAATAAAACACCAACAGTAAAATAGAAATTAATAAGAAAAGCTAGAGTTTGTATGTCAGTAAATGACTCATATCCTTCGTGCATACATGAAAGATTATACATTATTAAGTTTCTGAAAAATAAGTTACCAAATCAAAGAAATGAAATAGCCATTTTTTGTAGGCACTGTCAAATATTTTCCTTAAATAATAATTTTGGAAAAAAAAAAAATAAATAAAAAAGAAGAGAGATGTAACATATATATTTATGCTTGATCATTTATTATTCTTTTAAATACGAAAGTAAATTCTAATATATTTATTTATAATAATACCGTATAGCCTATTAGATATTAGAAGGAGGAATGGTACTTTAAATATGTAGGAATAAAATTTAAATATTAAAATATGATTTACTCATATTTAGATTACCCTTTTAGAAAATCTTTGTGTATAAAAATATGAATTAAGCAGATAAATAAAAACGCCAAAATTATTTTGTTATTGAAAACCCAAACGACACGCTGAATAACGGATGTCTATGTTTGTGAGCAGGCGTCCTTACTTACCTAAACTTAACTTGACTTTGTAAGTAACATATATTTGATACATAATTTGTTTAGGGAAATTAAAACCCAACCATACCTAATCAAAATAGATTGAATTTTCCTTAACCTTAACAACTCAAATTATTATGATTGTCTGCACTTATAAATTAAGTAAATTTCTTCGAAAGTTATTCCTAGTATCGCTTGACAATGGAACGAAACTCTGGATTTTAAATTTAATTTTTATAATTAAATTTACAATTTTAGTTTCAGTTTTGAAATATAGAAATTTCTGTGTCTCGACGGAATCATATTTTCAAAAAAGAAAATAATTATAATATTATGATCTACTGTTTGTATCGAGCACTGTTTTTTTTAAATAAAAGTAATTGCTAAGAACACTGGATTATAAAAATTACTGTTCTTTCTTTTATATATATATATATATATATATATAATCTCATGATATTTTTGTGTAATTTGGTAAATATATTTGTTAAAATGAAATGTCAGTGTTATTTTAATTTTTGTGTCATTTAGACGACAATTTATCCATAGCATCCCGACTATCTCAACGAGCACCTTGCAGTTTGGTAGGGATAAGTTGTATTTAGTAAATATATAATCTAACATTTATAACAATATACTGTGTAATAAATTCGATTCTCACTGTGAACCCGACACTGATGGCCTTGTGCCAAACTGGACTTAGATTTATTTATTCCTTTGTAAAAAAAAAAATACCAATTCACCATACTCTCAATTTCTCGTTTTGCCTTCTCAACCTAGTTATCTCCCTTAATTACTTGAGTTTTCCTCATGAAGCCGCCTGGGGTTGTCATTGATTGCGTCATTAAATGAAACGCTAATGAATATTCGCCAAGTTTGTAGGATTTTGTGATTTGCTCGGACGCCACTGGATAATCGAGGATATCGCCCAACAACTACTGATATCATTTTGTATTCCTTAACACTATGAAACGCGGAAAGTAAATAATTACACACAAAATATTTATTTTGTAAAGGATATTATGCTTGGATAAGAATACACCCGCCTTTATTGCCTTATTTAACGCAGATTTTCTATCTTAATTATATTTCAGTCTTGCGTACAAGCAGGATTGTTCATAACCATTTTCGACCCTCACCCGTCGATGTGCAGTTGAAATGCACTGAAACTAAGTTGCATCTTTGTAGTGAGTAAAATGGTTTTGTCTATATGATAAAATTATAATAAATAAATAATATATATATATATATATATATATATATATATATATATATATATATATATTCTTGCGGAAACTATGTACGTTGGTGTTTGAGTTTGGAAACATGTGTCTCCTGGAATGTGTATCGCACTACAATAATGGCGGACTTGCATGTGAGTCCGGGTAATAAAGTACAAAGAAACAACTAAAACATATATACAACAAATGATATTGTATTATTAATAAGAAAAAAAGTTACATTTTTGCAAGCGACAAAGACAATGATATTGTATGTATGTGACAAAGTAATAGACATGTATAAAAACATGAATTAAAAAGAAGTTGTGGATGCACATGTGCATTTCCCAATAAGAAACACATTTTCACGATAGACCTACATTCTAGCGTGTCTGAAGAAAATAGAAAAAAGAGAACGATAGAAAATATGTCTTATAAATATAATATTGTTTTTAGGTTAAATGAGCGTCTGAATTTCCTTGACTTCTTGCAAAAGATACCGTAGTAGTTCCTTGTTGCCTTATCCTTGGTTTTCAATTCAAAGCTGTTGTTCTGCTAGACAGGCGGCCACTCAAAAATAGACCACAATGTACCCTGCTATTTCAAGCATAACTGGCGGGAAAAAGTGACGTGTTCTTGCCTTTCCAGGGGATATTAGTGAGAATGTGAAAGTCATAACCTAGGCTGGGATTTAATCTTGGCACGTCAGTTTCACTTTTCGCGGCATTAAACATTATACTACCCAGAATGTAAAGCAGGACGCATGAAGAAAAATATTAATAAAACTGGTGGAGAAAGAGAATATAATGGGAACTGTGTCAGTGAATGCATATTACCTATAAGTTTTGGGTTAAACAATATCTTTCTTACATAACTTAATGTATTGCACTTATATATTTGAAGAAATTTGATAAATGGAAAACTAATTGAAACTAGATTTGATTACACGTTTCACCTTTCCAGGCTTCACCAGATTCAAAAACGAAAAAATATATCTGTCAAAAATAAAAGAAAGAAAGATATCTGTTAAAATCAGATGTCAGTGTTATTTTCATTTTTGCGTAATTTAGATGACAATTTATCCATCGCACCCTGTATATCTTAATGAGCACCTTGCAGCTTGCTAGGGATTAGCTGAATTTAATAAATATATAATGTAACAGCTTATTATACTGTGTACTGAATTCGATTCTCACTGGTGGCCTTGTGACAAATTTTTAGATTTATAGAATTAGATTTAGAAGTCGTCTGGAGGCTGTGGTTGAAGTCAGTGTCGATTTTATTGAATAAATTTACTCTTTAGTATTTTAAAATATTTTTGTGTAATTTTGGTAAATATATCTGTTAAAATGGGTGCGTTATTTTCATTTTTGCGTGATTTAGCCGATAATTTATCCATTGCAACCTGTAAATGTTTATTGACTTAAATATTATCATTTATGTGTCGTGTCCCTTCATGGAGTTGGTGATCATGACTCTCCACAACATTCTGTCACTTGTAGTTGTAAGCAATAATTGACATTTTACTATCATTGTCCCTGGTCTGCCAGGACAATTCACACAAACTTCTAGCGTAAATTATTGCTCGTTGAATACCTGTATTCTTTCTTCGCATTAAGTTTTCCAAGCTGTCATTCCTCATAATGTGTTCCAGAAATTGTAGCAGTCTCTTTCTGATTTGAATTAGGAGTATCTTTCTAGCTCCCATCGTCTTTAGAACTTCTCCGTCGCCCACATGTTCCGTACATTGTTTCTTCAACAGCTGCTTTTAGAAAGTACAACTCTATTTCGAAATTTTTTTCATGCAGAAAGATAGATACGACAGTTGTTCAGTGCTCTTATCAATATTAACCTATTACTGAAAAAAAGTTAAATAATTTCAATCTATAATAATTAACTGTCATTGAACAAGTAATCGATTTTTTTACGGCTTATCAACACTTTGAGAGTTATTTAAAGCCAAAGTACATTTTGAAATGAAGGATAATTATTTTTCTTTTTGTTTTACGAGTGAATATTGCATTAACGTTCCTTTGAATATAATGATTTTTCCAGATATGATTTTTATTTGATCGAGTTAGCTCGAACATTCACGTACATTCACGCCAACCCTCACGGTCCTGCATCAAGGACGGGACGTCATTAGTCAGGCATTCTGTATCAAAACATAGCTGACCAATGTAGGTGGTTGCTGGGCGACTAACATGTCTTGCTCCATGGCTAGATATCCAGAACAGTATATCACTCGCAAGTTCTTGTTTTGCTCGCCACCAATGTCCTGCAAAGTGCAATCTGTTCACGTAAAATTGTAGAAAAATCAGGGATAGGTCCATAGAGCTGTGATTTGGTCGGGTTTGACTTCAAGAGATATTAAGTATAGTTCTTAACATCAGAGTTTTAGTTAATGCCCAGGCAGTGGCACAAATACATTAACATTGCCTCTACACTGGCTCGGAAGAACCCCCGCCTTGAGGTTGTCTGGTAGATTACATCCATTTTATTCATGGCAACCCAAACTTTCCAGATAGAAGTCCTACTATTTAACCGATAGCTAGGGAGAAGAGATACATTCATAACCTTCACAGGGGTATTTGCACGTAAGTTGATGTAACGAACTCGGATTCGAACTGCCCCGCGTCACTGAACAAAAGAAATGCATAAAATTCAAACATTTATTAAAAAAAAATGGTTTCGACATTAACATGTCATAAAATCTATGAACCCAATCCCACTCACGAACAGTGTAGGATGTTGTAAGTCAAAAGTCTATTATATATTCGTCATAAGAGAGCTTTTCCACTTACGAAGAGGACAGTTTCCTTGGGTTTGTTTGTGAATCCAAACGTTTTTAAATGCATAATAATAAATGTATTTATAATATTGTTATTCTTGTCACTTAAGGGAAAATATTGATTGCCCAAAAATCATTTCAACTCTTTTGATTGATATAAAAATATGAACCCAGTTAAAAATTGTAGAGAAAAAATCAAATAGATTTAACTAGTATAAGATCTCTGTGCAAAATTAGGATCACACGAAAGTGAAATTCAAATTTCCACACTAGCATTTGTTGATTATTTAACGAGTTCGTTGCAGACGCAATAAAAGCTTTGAAAAAGCAACCAACACTTTCTGTGTCGTATGCTAACAAAAAAGAAAAAGAAACAAAGAAAAGAAAGCCCACACCCAGAAAAAATGATTAACAATCTTTTCTTTCCTAAAAGTCAATATTAAAAATTAGGAAATATATTTATTAACTAATAAAACGCCCGTATTTAATAAATCTAATCTTGAAAATTCCTGTGATCCGATTTTTCCTATAAATAGCGTAATTTAAATTAATAAACTAGTCTTCGGTATAACTTCGACTGAGATGTAAATAATACTGATTTCTCAAATTTCCGTCTACCCCACGCACAAATTTATTGATTGATAAAGTTTCTTTTGTAAGTCATTTCTCGCTTTTAATGTATTTTCATAAAACAGTTTGAACAGTTTATATTACACAAATACCCAGGCAACAAATAGACAAATACATGACTTATTTCGGTCTTAGTTGTCAATTAGATGTATTTGCGTTGATATGAGGTGACTGCCTGATGCTAAATTTACGCCATGCACACGTAACATAACGTACGTTCACACTATACTAACACAATTCGTTTCTTTGTTGTAAAAAACATTTTTCGTATTTGTTTGCGAGGAATTATTACTTATTTTTTCAGCTTAAATAAAAATATTTTATACTCAATAATAAAATTATTTACATTTGTAGAGCTGTGTTTGAAGATTATTTTTCTTCACTTTTCACACACTTTTCCCTCTACATATTTACATTTTCTGTGAGTAAAGCTTTGTTTTTTGTTATATTTTATTAGTTTAGTCCCTTTTTAGTTTTACCGCTCACTCTGAACAAGTTACATTGCTACCACTTACTAAATCACGATCACGATTCCCATAACCAATTAGAGCCGTGGGAACACCACATGCACTGTCTTAGGAAAATTTGAATTCAGAGTTTTCCTTCTCTGAGAAGGATTCGAGATGGATTCACATCTTTCCTATGGATATTAGCACGTAAGTAAATGTAACGAACTCGACTGGATTCTTCAGTCCGAGACGATATCCATCGTGCCTTAATAAATAAATAATTTTAAAAGGTATTTCGTAAACATTACAGTATAGAATCTTTGAATTTGTTTTCAACTCATGTTTGTAAGTAATGGATCGCTTGCTTTTTAGATTTTCTTTAAGATTTCTTTTTAAAAATCCTCAATTACTTTAATATTTAATTCTTATTCGCGTTTGAAGAATTTTATCAGTGTGACCCACTGTATTCTCTTGAATAAAATCAATGTAGGCGTGAAATAAAATAATGTATTGCCTTCATTACCTTCTTGCACAAGATAATGTAATAGTCTATTGAAATAAAAATAGAGAAAAAACTTTTTCTACTGAGGTATTTTCTGTTCACAGAGCAATAAAAATGCTAAAAGAGCGTGTACCTGTGTTTCATAGATTATGTAAAGGCGTTTAATTAAGCACACCAAAAAGATCTGTTGGAACTGCTCAGAAGCCTTGAATCATTTGGGAAGGATACTACAATAATCATGAACCTATACTATCAGCAAACCGATGTGTACGGACAGAAAATGAGTTCAGCAGATATACGAAAATAGACAAGGGCGTAAGACAAGTATGTGTCTTCTCATCGGATTTATTCAACTTATACAGCGAGGCAATTCTGAGGGAATTAGAAGTCCTACCAGCATAAGATATGCAGATAAAAAAATGTTAATACCAGATACGGAAAGAAAGCCACAAGAACTCCTCTGGAAGATAGTAAAGGAAAGGATTAAACATAAACTACAAGAAGGCAAAATGCAAAAGGGCGAGCTCAAAATGCAAATACAAATCGGAGATACCAAGATTAAACAAATACAAAAATTTAAATATCTGGGAAGTGTTTCAATAGAGGACGAAAGGGTGACACTGAAATCCGAAGGCGCATTGAGATAGCCAAAGGTCCATTTCAAATGCTAACCAGAGTATTAAGAAACAAAAACACTTCATTAGAAACAAAGAAATGAGTGAATACTGGACAATCTCCTCAAAGACTTGAAGCAACAGAAATGTAGTTCTACAGAAGAATGCTGAGCATACCATGGACCGGATAAATGAGTAACAACAAAGTTCTAGAAAAAATGGAAACAAAAAGGAAACTTATACTTAGCATCAGGAAGAGACAGCTGAAATTTCTAGGAGGCATAATGAGGGAAGAGGTCTTGGAAAATCGAATACTCACAAGATAGACTGAAGGCAAGAGGAACAGAGGAAAACAACGCATAACATACTGGCTGGCGGAACTAGGTTTAGGAGAAATAAACAAAAGACAATTTATTAAGAGCTACAAAGGAGAGGAAATTGTGAACTTGATTGTCTACGTCCTGAAGGGACACGGCACATAAAGAATTCTGTTTCTAGTTTTCAAAAATAGGGCGCTAGGAACTTTATATATATATATATATATATATATATATATATATATATATATATATATATATATATATATATAACCAACATCATCACTTGATAAGACACCGGAGGTGTTGAAACAAAATGGCTATTTTTGTAGTGATTTTATAACATATTTATGTTATAATTTTTAAATAAACAAGCACGCACAGTAAAAAAAAATATATCATATCAGTTGTAAGTTCAATCCCTGGCTCAGGTAATGTTGAAAAGTCACATATTCTGCTTCAGTATAAGGAATGGACACAACAGTGAAGAAAACTGGTGCATATTAAATCATCCGAGTTATCCCCCCTAAGGGTGGGAGACGGAATAAGTTGGTTGTTTGGGGTTTTATGGCATATCAACCACTATGGGTTATTTAATGACAGATCCAGTATTTACTAAATGTTTCAAAAACGTATAGTTGGCAACAACATTGTTTCAATGTGCTGGAAACGGAATAAGAACAATCTACTCCCATAGATTGAATAAGGATCGAAATTCCAAGGAGGTTACCGAATCCAAAGTCAAACAATTGAATAAGGCCGATGAATAACAAAGATCGAAACTTAGGCATAAGAACCTAAATGAACATTCTAATTGGAATAGCAAAATAAATATAAATCTTCATCACAAAAATAAATATAAATCTTCATCACAAAAATGTCGATAAAAATGTTGGCTTGTAAAATCCTAACTACTCTAAAAAGAAATGGTAGTGATGATATTATAATATGTGTGCTGGTGTGTGCTTTGTGAAAAGAAATATTGTCGAACTATTTCATTAATCAATGTTTTTACGAAGAAAATTGTCAATAAACGAGTTTGGATTTTTTTTCCTTCTAGAATGATAATCATTATCTTGGCACAAAGATGTCGCTTTCAGTAATGCTGGTTTAAACAGAAAAGAAACGTTCTACCTGATAGGACTTGAGGGAAACTCAGAAAGACAAAAACAAAAATAAATAAAAAGCAGACAATAATAATTGTTTTGCAAATAACACCGGAGAAAATCACGAAGAAAATAAAATTGAAATGATTTCTCTTCAGTAAATTTGCAACCGATTAGATTCTGAACGGTTTTGTTTTGGGGGTCTTTCTTTGCTTTTTCGCATATAACTACTCCTCCAAGAATAACAGGATAATTACTTACTTATGGCCATTCATTCAATTATAGAAGAGAAGTATTCGTTATAACACATATTTAGAAACGAGAATTTGTACGTTTATTTCATTTCGCTATAACAAACACACACGCATCTATGACTTTCTATATATATTATATATATATATATATATATATATATATATATATATATATATATATATATATATATATCTCATACACATATATATATATAAATCTCATACATATATTTTTTCTCTCACTCTCTCATATATATAAGGCTCTCCTTCTCTCTCTCGATATATACAGAGAACTCCCCTTCTTTATCTACATACAGAGAGCACTGTCTCTCATATATATATATATATATATATATATATATATATATATATATATATAGCGGGAGAGATCCTTTTCTCTTATTCACCTTCTCTTTCTCTCTCTCTCCATATATATATATATATATATATATTAAACTCTTCTTGGAAAACTCTACTGCTATTTAAAAGACGCAGAAATGCCAGATTAAAATTCGTTCGTGAACATAAGGATGAGGAAACATCGTATTGGGAAAGAGTATTACGGACAGACGAAACCAAAATTGAATTGCCTGGACGTAATTCTAGAAATTCCGTATGGTGAAAAGAAGGCGAAGCCTTCAAACAAAAGAAAACAGTTCCAAAAGTGAAATTTGGTGCTATCAGCATCATGGCTTAGGGATGTTTTTTTCTGCAAAAGGTCCTGGCAACATATTAGTAATAGATGGTAGAATGAATGACGCACCATATCAAAATATTTTGGAAGAAAATTTAATGATTTCTGTTGTAAATCTTGAACTTCTTCCTGATTGGATCTTCCAACAAGATAATGAACCTAAGCACACTTCAAAATCTATGAAGAAATGGCTTGCTAAAAATAATGTAAATGTCCTGAAATAGCCAAGTCAGTCCCCAGATTTAAACCCAAACGAGAATATGTAACGTTATTTGAAAATTTAAATCCAATCGTGAAGTCCAAACAAACATCCTGGATCTGAAGACCATATGCGAAGAAGAATGGAACAAAATACCAACTAAAATTTGAAAATCATTAATTGAGAACTACAAGAAGAGGTTGGTTGTGGCAGAAGTGAATAATGGCGATTCTACAAAGAATTAAATGAAGATTATGTATTCTTTTTTGTATTGTACGAATACTTTTTCAGCCATCAAAATAGATAAATGGGATTTATTTCTATTAAATCAATTTTTCTCTGTTTTGTATGTATATTTAGTTATTATGCATCTGTGTACAGTTAATTATATGAAAAGTATGTTTATTCATTACTTGGAAATACAATAAATTAGAAATTCATATGTGTACGAATATTTGTTTCCACCACTATATATATATATATATATATATATAACTGTATATATATATATTTCTTTCTCTCTCTCATATACATATATATTTCTCTCTCTCTCTCTCTCTCTCTCTCTCTCTCTCTCTGTATATATATATTTTCTCTCTCTTTCTCTCTCTCTATATGTATTTCTCTCTCTTTCTCTCTCTCTATATATGTATTTCTCTCTCTTTCTCTCTCTCTCTATATATGTATTTCTCTCTCTTTCTCTCTCTCTCTCTATATGTATTTCTCTCTCTCTCTTATATATATATATATATATATATATATATATATATATATATATATATACACACGCACACCGATACATACATACATATAATGTATGTAGGTATCTAATATTCACCATAAATGTCTTCATATTCAATCAGAACATCTTACTTTAAGTAGAAATTATGTTCAGACATATTACGACGAAAGATTGATACACTTAGTGTATTGTTATTTTAAAATATCCCTCATATGTTCTTATAATCTTTTCATCTGAATTCAAAGTTACATCAATAATCTATTTCATGGGATATTGTCTAATTTCTATTTTGTACATTATTGTTTCAGGTTTTGTTTTCTTTTGTGTTGATTAAATCACTTATTGCTTTTGAAATATTTGTGACAAACTTTATATCAAGAATGGAAAGATTCTTTTAAATTATAGTCATTATGAAGTTCTTGTAAGTAAAGATTTCTCACTTAGTCGATTGATGTTACATTCAGTATTCCGCTCCAGAGTTTCGTAAATAGACCCGTCCGTTCACTCTTCAGGAGATATCAGCAATTGACTGCTTATTTTTCTCGATTTTTCTGTTTTATGCACTCACCATTGGTGCAATTTTTTCCGTATTGTTTGTGTGCGCGTTTGCGGGCTTCCGCTCGTTTGTATAGATGTGCGTACGTGTAGGGTGTTGTGATCATTTGTGCTTTTCTTCGCTCCACGCCACACTTTACATTCATTCTGAGCTTTTTTTCTCTTTTTTTCCTTTTCCTCTTTTCTTTCATTTGTAGCCAATTATTTCTGGTATGTTCTACCGTTTTTAATTTTTCGTTTTTTACATAATATTAATGTGTTAATAAATGTATATATATATATATATATATATATATATATATATATATATATATATATATATATATATATATATATATATATATATATATTCCGTCTATAAGTTATTCTTATAGATATAATTTATGTAAGTAAATGTTCTGTTTTTTAATTAAACAGTTTTAATTAAATTTGTCGGTCTGAATGTTCGAGAAATTTGGTAGAAAATATGCGCTTCCCCGGAATCGAACCTGTAACCCTTAATGGGAACCATCATTTGATCTGATGTACTGTTAACTATTCAGCCACAACCAGACGCTTCTATGCGACAGATTAAATGATGGTTCACCCTGCATATATATGTAATTTTTAAATAGTCTATATGTATTAAATTAAATATTTTCATATATTATATGTTATCCTTTATCTAATGTTTCATTTTTACTTAAGGGTTAGTAGTTTATTTGTTTTTGCATTGATGTTATATATGGAGGTTTTAATTACGGGGGTTAGGTTTGTTCGTTTGTAGTAGTGTGTGCGTGTGTGTACATGTATAGGTGTGTATATTTAATATTTGTTTCTTTATTTATTAATAATATTTTTAATTTTATATTATATTCATTTTATTTCTTTATTTTTAATTAGTGCTTAGGTAGCAAAGTAAGTATTTATTTATATGCCTACATTTACCAATTATTTCAGTTTTCTAGTTTAAGAGTTTATTTTGGTTTTTATTGATACATAGATAAATAACCTTAAAGTACATGTGCTCTCCGATAGAAGATGGCATTTTCTTTAATAAGATTTTCTCGATTGCACAAACCGATAGACGTATTACACATTGTTTAAAAATGAGTCGCTTATTTCAAACACGCGTATCCACTAAGAATAAGCTTTGAAGTGATAAAAATGTCGGATTATATATTTCAAAATATTCTTTAATAAGATTTCTCGAATATTCAGGCCGGTAGACGAAAATAAATATACTGTTTAATAAATAAACGGATTCTCTACTTAAATATGAGTAACCAGTAAAAATAACGTTTAAAGCGATAACATCTGTCGGATTAATAAATAAAAATCCATCGCTTCGTTAGAAATTGTTTTGTTTACGTTTGGATACGAAACTGCGCATATATTAAACTTCGAGAGACTATGACGAAAAGAATTTCGGTAAAAAATCAATATTCAGCCTTATTTGATCGGCAAAGGTTCTTGCGACCGAGTCGGTTAAAGCACGTTAGATCTAATGACGATTCCCTCTGCTCAGGGGGGGGGGTTCGAATCCTACCTGAGAGCGCTTATATATATATATATATATATATATATATATATATATATATATATACAGTGTAACCCGGATATAAGAGGTTTATCGGGACCGGATAATAAGTCTCTTATATCCGGGTTTGGTCTATTATATATACATTAACACAGGCTCTAATTTGGGACCAGATAAAATCTCTCTTATATCCGGGTCTCTTATATCCGGGTTACACTGTATATATATATACGTTATTTTTATAGATACAAATATTTAAGTAAATGCCGTTTATAAAAAACAGAATAAAATACATTTACCGGCCTAAATGTCCAAGAAATTTAATAGAAATATGCCCCCGCCCCCCCAAAAAATCGAACCTGTATAGTACATGGAACCGTCAAATATCCTGACGTATTATATCATTTAACTACAGAGGAAATATCTGGTTAGCAATAGTTTCTGTTTTTTTCTTTGGACTCTGAACTTGGATGCGAGACGATTATTTTCGGCAGACGTACATGTTCTCTGTTCTTTCTTTTTTTGTACCATTTTTTCCCTTTGGTATTGGTTTGTTTATTCACAAATCAAAGCACCTAAGGTTTTCCGGACGAGTATAATTTCTTATATTTCTTATAATTTCTTATATTTATAAGATTACAACTAGTATATATATATATATATATATATATATATATATATATATATA
The DNA here is from genome assembly GCA_964036315.1 of Acanthosepion esculentum. Lineage (NCBI taxonomy): Eukaryota > Metazoa > Mollusca > Cephalopoda > Sepiida > Sepiidae > Acanthosepion > Acanthosepion esculentum. The sequence continues at coordinate 92,651,743 of OZ038508.1, read as the reverse complement.
TATATATATATATATATATATAATTAATACAAATAAAAGGTTTTTCATTTAGCTGATTGATGTTACCTTCAGCTTTTAGATTCAAGAGTCGTAGACAGACCCTCCGGGATTCGCTCCACCCACTCGTCAGGGGTATCAGTAATTGACTGTTTTTACTTCTCGATTATTCCTTTTATCTGTACTTTTCATTGGTGTAATTTTTTTCGTAATATATATATGTGTGTGTGTGTGTGTGTGTGTGTGTGCGCGTGCGCGGGAGGAGGGGGTGGAGGCGTTTATGCGCCCGTCAGCGCGTATATGTAGATTGTCGGGGTTATTCCTTTTCGCAATTTTTTTCATTTTACACTGACTTCTTATTGTATTTTTGCCTTTTCTCTCTTTTCTTTCCATTGTCCATTGTAGCCATTTTTATCTCCGGTTTTCCAGATATATACTGTCGTTGTTAATTCTTGAGCGTTCTAGTGTTGGGTGAGTATTTTCGACCCTCTCCATGTATTTAGATAATTCAGTATATCCGAAGCCTTATAGTAAAAAAGTATTTATTTCTTCTTTGTCGATGGATGAAAAAAAATCACATATGTCGTACATTATACAATTAAGTTATTCAGTTTATACTTCCTTTGCCAGTATCCAAACTTATTGATGCACTCTACTATATACCAGGATTGACTGATAATGTCATTAATTCGATGAATGTTTTCAAGCTTATAGAATGATGAAATCAAGGTAATTCTACTACCAGTTTGCATAGAGAGGGAATAGATCGACAGAAGATGCCATTGCTACAGCACTCCATGTTGCATGACTCACGTAGAGAAAAAATGGAGTTAGATAAGAGTGTTTTTTGTTGACGACTTCAATCATCCCCATCTGACATCTAACAAAGCTCACACAACTAGGACTATCTCAGTCCAACTGTCGATTAGTTCAGGACTTTCTGACAAATTGTCGAAAAACTGTCAGAATAAGCCCTCTTCGTAACACTTACGTACAAAACTGATACCACACAGTTAGGTCTTATATGAATGTGCCCCTATGCATTTCACCAATACGATCTTTAAAGATGTGGTCGGCACTAAAAATAGAAACATTGCAAAGGAGCAAGAACAAAAGAAAAATAATCAGGACAGTAGCTAGTGATTGACATTGTATTTAAACTTTTGCAGATTAAAGTTAGCTGGAAAGCATGGAGCTAGAAGGGCGTTCTACAAGTGAGAAAACAAAATTTACGGTTACATCTAGCCATCTAAACCGGAAATTAATGAGACCACGTCGCGTCTAGTACTGCGCTTAAATCCAAAGTCCATGGCGAAGAGTTCATCCAAACAATTACCATGAAAGTATTTATAGAAAAGACACAGGGACGAAAAAATAGCTATAATTACCTTCTCAAACCATAACAAACTACTATATAAACGATCAGAACTCATCACAAAAACTTTTACTACGTTATTTCAAAATTGAAAAGAATAAAAATATATAATTAAAGATAAGAAATAAAAGTAAAATAAATTAATCCAAATAAACAAATTAAAAAAAACGCACACGTCAAAATAACCGTTAGAATAGACTGAAAAGAATAAATAAATAAATAAATAAGCAAAAACAAGTAATAATAATCAATCCAAATAAATAAATAAATAATCAACAAATTAACAAACCACTCCTACCAAAATAACAGTTAGAATAAACTACAACAATCAATACAAAAATTAGACGAAAAAATAGATTTAATTACCTTCCCAGACCAAAAAAAACTACTAAATAAACGATCTGAACTAATCTCAAAAAAGTTTTTCACAACGTTACTAAAACATCGAAAACCAAAATAAATATATATATATATATATAAAATACAAATAAATAAAAAAAAACATGTAAAATAAATTAATCCAAATAAATAAACTACTCCCGCCAAAATAATCGTTAGAATGGACTACCCACAATGCAACACTGACCCGTATATATAAATAGTCCAAAAAATGTGGCCTGATGATTGCGTCTAGCATGAAACAGTCTGTCGCCTCTAAGTGTTGACTTCAATGTTCATTTTTATATTTACATACGCTCTATCTCTGATATTGAGCACTTTATCCCATAAATATAGTACACCTAAAAACTGTATTCTTTTATATATATATATATATATATATATATATATATATATATATATATATTTGCATATATATATATATATATTTGCATATATATATATATATATATATATATATATATATATATTTGCATATATATATATATATATATATTTGCATATATATATATATATATATATATATTTGCATATATATATATATATATATATATATTTGCATATATATATATATATATATTTGCATATATATATATATATATATATATATATATTTGCATATATATATATATATATATATTTGCATATATATATATATATATATATTTGCATATATATATATATATATATATATATATTTGCATATATATATATATATATTTGCATATATATATATATATATTTGCATATATATATATATATATTTGCATATATATATATATATTTGCATATATATATATATATATTTGCATATATATATATATATATATTTGCATATATATATATATATATATTTGCATATATATATATATATATATATTTGCATATATATATATATATATATATTTGCATATATATATATATATATATATTTGCATATATATATATATTTGCATATATATATATAAAAAAATTTGCATATATATATATATATATATATATACAGAAATATAGTCTTAAAGTGTGCTATATTTATGGGGTAAAGTGCTCAATATCAGAGATAGAGCGTGTGTAAATATAAAAGTGGACATGGAAGTCAGCACTTAGAGGCGACAGTCTGTTTCATGCTAGTGCAATCGTCAGGCGACTAGTGCTGTTATTTTTCTCCGCTGTTTATATAAGGGTCAGTGGTGCATTATGGGTAGTATATTTTGGCGGTTACTTTTACCGGAAGTCGCTTATTTGTTTATTTATTTATGTCAAATTATTTTGCTTGTTTTTTGTTTGTTTTTTTATTTTTATTTTTTATCTTATATATTTATTTATTTATTCTTTTATTTTGATCGGTGTTTTTGGTTAACGTAGTAAAAATTTGTTTATATAGCTTATTGTTGGTACTCTATAATGGCCGTCATTTACCGGAAATCGCTTGTTCGCTTATTTATTTGGGTCAAATTCTTTTGCTTGTTTTTATTTGTTTTCATTTTTATTTTTTATCTTATATATTTGTTTATTTGTCATTGATTAAATCTGTTTGTTGAATTTTGGGGTGTGAGGTTGTGGTTTTTTCTGACTATTATTTAGGTGGGAACAGTTTTTAATTTATCTATTTAGGTTGGTTATCTTTATTTGTTTTTGTTTTTTTTTTGTTTTTTTGTTGTTTTTTTTTTTGTTGTTGTTTTTTTGAACGGCTACTTTATCATAATTGGTTGTTAGTTTATTTATATATTTGGATGTATTTAGATCGATTTATTATACTTGTTGTTATTTATTACACTCTATATTTTTGGCTTTCGGTTTTTAAGTAACGTAGTATATTATCTTTTATTAATGTTTTTTTTTTATTATTATTATTATTTTTATTTGTATAACAGTTATAACTTTCGTTCGTTCTTTTGTTTTGATTTTATTTCGCATATTCTAACAGGTGTGGTTTTGTGATTTGTTTAGAGTATTTTTTTTTCCTTATTTTATTGTTGTTTGTTTATATATTTATTTATTTTTCTATTTTAAGTTACGTAGTAAAAATTTGTTTTCATGTCTACATTTTGAGATTAGCTCGGATCTTTTATTTAATAATTTATTTTGATCTGGGAAGGTAATGATAGCTATTTTTTCCTCCAAGCAAAGTTTGCAAGTTTTTGATAGGTTGTTGTAGGCTGATGATTTTTTCCTTATTTTCCAAGATATTTTTGGTGTGGTGTGTGTAGACTACGAAACAGCCCTAAAAGATAGCGGATTCCCAGCAACACTCACATACTCACCACAGAACACAAAAAAGACCAACAGAAAAAGAAATATCATATAGTTCAACCCACCGTACAGCAAAAACGTAAAAACAAACATAGGAAAAATATTCTTCAAGCTTTTACACAAACACATCCCGGAATCAAGCACCCTACACAAAATATTCAACAAAAACACAGTAAAAATCAGCTACAGTTGCACCGAGAACATGGCACAAATAATAAAAAAGCACAACAGAAAAATTATTAACAAACAACACGAACAAATTAAACCCACGTGCAACTGCAGAATAAAAAACGAATGTCCCTTAAACGGTAATTGTTTACAAAACAACGTAATCTACCAAGCCACGACAAAATCAGCAGATAATGAAGAAAAAGTATACATAGGAGTAACCGAAGGTCCATGGAAACAAAGAAATTATGTACACAAAATGTCTTTCACAAATAGTAAATATGCGAACAGCACAATGCTTTCTAAGTATATCTGGGAAATAAAAAACAAAACACACACCACACCAAAAATATCTTGGAAAATAAGGAAAAAATCATCAGCCTACAACAACCTATCAAAAACTTGCAAACTTTGCTTGGAGGAAAAAATAGCTATCATTACCTTCCCAGATCAAAATAAATTATTAAATAAAAGATCCGAGCTAATCTCAAAATGTAGACATGAAAACAAATTTTTACTACGTAACTTAAAATAGAAAAATAAATAAATATATAAACAAACAACAATAAAATAAGGAAAAAAAAATACTCCAAACAAATCACAAAACCACACCTGTTAGAATATGCGAAATAAAATCAAAACAAAAGAACGAACGAAAGTTATAACTGTTATACAAATAAAAATAATAATAATAATAAAAAAAAAACATTAATAAAAGATAATATACTACGTTACTTAAAAACCGAAAGCCAAAAATATAGAGTGTAATAAATAACAACAAGTATAATAAATCGATCTAAATACATCCAAATATATAAATAAACTAACAACCAATTACGATAAAGTAGCCGTTTAAAAAAAACAACAACAAAAAAAACAACAAAAAAACAACAAAAAAACAAAAACAAATAAAGATAACCAACCTAAATAGATAAATTAAAAACTGTTCCCACCTAAATAATAGTCAGAAAAAACCACAACCTCACACCCCAAAATTCAACAAACAGATTTAATCAATGACAAATAAACAAATATATAAGATAAAAAATAAAAATGAAAACAAATAAAAACAAGCAAAAGAATTTGACCCAAATAAATAAGCGAACAAGCGATTTCCGGTAAATGACGGCCATTATAGAGTACCAACAATAAGCTATATAAACAAATTTTTACTACGTTAACCAAAAACACCGATCAAAATAAAAGAATAAATAAATAAATATATAAGATAAAAAATAAAAATAAAAATAAAAAAACAAACAAAAAACAAGCAAAATAATTTGACATAAATAAATAAACAAATAAGCGACTTCCGGTAAAAGTAACGGCCAAAATATACTACCCATAATGCACCACTGACCCTTATATAAACAGCCGAGAAAAATAACAGCACTAGTCGCCTGACGATTGCACTAGCATGAAACAGACTGTCGCCTCTCTCTCTCTATATATATATATATTTGCATATATATATATATATATATATATATATGTATTTGCATATATATATATATATATATATATATATATATATATATTATTTGCACAAACGTGCTTCCCCAGGTTTTGAATTCAGAGTTGTCTTTCTCCGAAATGGCTTGTATTTATCCATAGCTAAGAGAGGCGATTTGTTAATGTAACGAATCGACTAGAATTCGAACTTGACTTTCGAATTTCTCACTCAGAGTCGTTATCCATTACACCAGTCTCACATCCATATATAGGTTATCTTATCTATGACTGTCTCTAGTCGGAGTTTCATGAAATTAGAATCACTCTTCTGGAGACTCGAAAATGTGTCTCCTGAAGAGTGAGTGCAATTCCGCAACGCTTAAAGTATAGATGGTCATAAGTGAACTGATTTAATTTATTTTATTGTGTCATCACCGTTGTTATTATTATTACAAATATTGCTTGTCTTGAGAACTATCTTTTAGAATTACTTTGGATGATAGTTTTTGTGAAATATTTCATTGATTGCGTGGAGAAACTCTCAAGCTCTTCAGTTTGATACGGGTGATCAGATCGTGGTTCATTTTATGATAACTAAAATACAAATATCACTCACATATTTACAATTTTTGTCCGATGAGGAAAGACAATTTTTACACATTTTTGTTATCATGAAATATCATAGGAAATAAATAAGTCAATGTAAACCCATGCCATGCGATGACAGGCTCAGAATAGTGACACTTAAATGATCAAAATATGAAAGGTTCGTGCATTGTAACAAGGAAAGAAATTAGAAAGTGGGAAACAATGAAAAAGCTGAATATTCAAATTCTGGGAACACGTCAAAGTAGATGGACAAACAATAGGTGTTCTATAAGTGATGGTCACAATCACATGAGCAGAAGGATAGAAGAAGGAAGAGAAGCCGGATTAATATTAGATTAATACAAGAAGTGAGTTTCCTGATATTGGTAATTGTCAGACAGATTTCTTTTGGTGAGACCTGAAAGGAAGATATTCAATATAAAGACAATAGTGTTATATTCACCGACGTCAAAAAGCATCGAATAATAAGATTTACAATACACATACAGGAAATAACAGATAAAGTCACAAGAAATTATTATTATTAGGATGATGGAATTAAATTTAAAAATAGAAAAGAAACAAGACAATGAAATATTTGCTTATTCTGAGCTTGGATCATGGAATTAGTGCTGTGCAAAATGAACAGCCAAATAATTACAAACATTTGGTTTGAAGAACACCCAAGCTGCAGTGAATTTTGATAAAACCAAGCAACAGACATAAAAAAAGCAGATAGACTTGTTGACCATAAAAGCAATTTAGAAATGCAGTGTTGCACTTTAAACCTACCCAATCGCTAACCGGAAGCAATCACCTTCCAGCCATTATGCAAACCAAAAGTAAACTTGCTGATAACGTTAACAAAGACCAAAGCAATGCCTAAAGTGCAGAAACGTGTACAGCATTTCCAGTTAAGAACAAATATGAACAGGTCAGGAATTCAAAGGGAAACACCTTTGTTAACAGCAAAAGAAATTATCCTGAGGAAAGAAAGAATGGGGATAGCAAGTTAAATTTTGGATCTAATGAAAGGGAGACAATAGATAACGTCAAGAAATGGTAAAAAAAGATAAAATGTTAGACAAACATCGCAGAAATAAGTGCAAGAAAACAAACGAGTAATGGATCACGGAGAAATGTACAGAGATCTAAAACTGCAAAACATATATGTAAAATGTATGCACAAAGTATGGAAGAAATAGAAAAGACAAGAAAGAGAAATGTTCTTCCGCATAAACTCTAAAGAAGGAACAATAATAACACTGGTTTATAAAATATGTTTCTGAGCTAAGCATGTGTATAGCTGTTTTTTTTTTTTTACTAATTTCGATATGGTGAATTAAAATTTCTAAACAGTTTTGCACTATCACCTCCCATTTTTTGCTTTCACATATCACATTTTTTGCATTCGCGTCGGAAACTCCAATACGAACATTTCAGAGTGTTTGGGTGTCAATCTGAGAGCAGTGAGGAGGATTCGTAAAGAGTTAGATGAGTCTAATGGTGATTATGAAGGTGTTTGGAGTGATCGCTAACGATGGCGAAGTTATGTCTCCGTTCATCTTCCCACAGGCCCTCAGACTCAATACGGTGACCTACATCAAGTTCCTTGAGGATGTAGTGTTGCCTTGGACCAAGAGGGTGGCTGCTGGAATATACTAAGTCTGGCAACAGGACACTACACCATACCACATAAGCAGGAGAACCCAGTCATGGCTGTCAGACAATTTCTGCGACCACATTATCTCTTACATCTGGTCACCTAACTCCCCAGACTACAACACCCTTGATTATTATGTGTGGGAAGAAGTTGAACGAGAGACCAACAAAACTTCTTTAAGACCAAAGATGAACTGAAGGCAAGTATTATGGCAGCATTCACAAAGTTAAACAAGGAGTCGCCCAGAAGAGTTGTGTGAGATTCCGAAGTCGTCGGGAGGCCGTAGTTGAAGCCAATTGTGATTTTATTGAATAAATTTACTCTTTAGTATTTCAAGATATTTTTGTGTAATTTTGGTATATATATATCTGTTAAAATGAGATGTCAGTGTTCAGTTTTCCGTCATTTAGACGACAATTTATCCATTGCATCTTGTATGTTGTTACTCCAATTTTGTTGCCATTTTCGATGGAAGAACATATTGATTTTGGTCTTCAGATCTGTAGATGGGATTTTGAATCTGTCGGGATCCATTTTTAGTGTTGATTTGGCTGCTGAGTCGGCTTTCTCGTTTCCTCGAATTCCATTTCAGTAATATCTTGGTGGAACCTTTCTTCATGCTTATTACTTACTGCACTCAGAGGGAAGAAGTTAAGGTGGGAGTTGAGAAAGTGAATTTTCAGTGACATTCGGCATCCCATATCCTCATAAACCTGTAACAACTCGATACATTCTTGGTAATCTCGTACCGGTGTGTTACCAAGGAAGCCATGACAAACAGACTTAAATGCTTCCCATCATTTCGGTTCACTTAAGGTAAGAAACACTTCAAATATCTTACCCTTCAGCACTGAGGCCCAATGAATATGCCCTCCTTTCGCTTAGCAGAACAGAGAGCTGAGAATAGCGTGCACGGGCGTTGAAAGGCAGCACCATTTTCTCCCCATGGCCTTCACAAAATTCTTCATTATACCAAGCTTGATATGAAGAGGAGAAAGAAGCACTTTGTTCTTGTCAACCAGAGGATATTCTTTGACACTGCTTATATCAGGCACAAAAGTGCTCCTAGACACCTGTTTGTAGGGCCTGGACACAGCCCAACTGTCCCAGTAACAGGAGACTAATGACGTAGAGATTCCCACGAGACTCCACTCGTACTTCTTGTACTCGAAAGATTCTAAAACGAGTTCCATATTGTCAAACGATTCCTACAGATGAACTAGGTGAGCAATGAAAATGATAGAGTATTTATCCCACTTGTGTAGGAGCAATCATTCAGACTTCGCTTGGAAGAGTCTATGAAAAGATGCCAATACCAAGGAAGATGAACAAGCCAGAACAATTCATGCAGTAGTACAATCTGTTTCCCATGTCGAAGAATAGGGGCGAAGTGCTTCGTCCGTGTCCTGAAACTGGTGATCCTTATATCTGCGATGACCAGGTTCCACTGCTTAACCCAGAATGCCAGGAGCTCTGACTACTACTTTAATATGTACAAATCACGGACAAGGTCATTCAGATCTTCCTTGGTGATTCATTGGAGTTTACTGCCACTTGACCCTAAATAAACGGAAAAAAATGTCCTCAGAATAGGCCGACTTGGTAGAATTTTCTTCTGAAGGCAATTCTTCGTGATGAAGAAATAAGATATTTATGTACTGGGAGTGTAGAGACAGGGGAATCATCTGAGTGGGAAACAAGCCTCATAGCTGAGGCAAGTTCGGGATATATTTTAGAAGAAGCATTGAAACCGGTCATAGTTATTAGACAAAAAGCAATTATTTGCATGGATTTGTGGCTGACTTCGGATCATCAGAACAAGAAAATTGAAGGCTGTTTTCATGTCATGAAACCATGCAGTTAGTCCATTTTAACAGGTTTTACAACAAATGTATGGGGCCCAGGATTTTTCTTAATCTCCAATTTTAAAGTCAAAATAATGAAATAAGTAATTCTGAGGAGCGGAGAGGGGGATAATTGTTCAGTGTTGTGTCTTGAAATCTCCATATAGTAACGGAAAGAATTTGCTTTGATAATGCATCCTCGGCGTTTTTGATGTACTTGAATTTAACTTTAATCATATATATATATATATATATATATATATATATATATATATATATATATATATATATATATATATATGGTTACATCTATACGTACCAGGGATCCGAATTTGAAGAGGATTTCATTCGCAAATTTTTTTTAAATAGAACACAATGTCTTAAATAGGATACATCCGGAAGTCTTGAATGCATGTACATGTATGCATTTACGTGCACATATATATCTCAAAAACTAGTGATGAGTCAAAACGGATTTCGTATCTGAAATTAGGAGAGAACAACTATTTTTATGCTGGCCTCAATTTCTTTGTAACCCGGTAAATGGAAAAAGAAAAGTTACAATTAAGCTCTTCCGTGAGAACAGAGGATACAATCATAAAAATGTATAAAAGCCTGGATGGATCCGTAGTACTAAAACAGAGGCAAATTCACCACTGGCCAAAATGAAGAGGAACTAAACAATAGCACCTGTTGATATTATGAGAGTAATTTTGACAGACTTAAACGAAAAGTTACCATAAAACAATAATGCCCGATATATTCGTGTATAAGCCGATTTAGCTATTTTTTTCCTGCGAAATGGGCAAAAGTTCAAACTCCGTGTATAGGCCGAGACAGTTAATGAAGATATCAAGTTCAGATACCATGGTTTCGTAAACTTTGTCCCAGAGTATTCTCATATTTATAAATCTGATGGCTGACAAGACAAAAACTTTGAGCAAAGTAGCTAGTCCCAGCCAGATTTACAGGTCCATATTGTTGGCCCCCTTTTATAGTCTGTTTCAATTGATCTGTCTTCTGAGAGAGAGAGAGAGAAAGAGAGAGAGAGAGAGCGAAACATGGACAGAGAGAGAAACATGGACAGAGAGAAAGAGAGAGAGAGAGAAAGAGAGAAACATGAACCGACCCAGAGAGATAGAGATAGATAAGGAATAGAGGGACAATTTAAAGACACCAATTGCCGTTAGATATATGTATATACATAAAGAATAGTTAATTAAAGATAATTCTGAAAATTAAATTTAAGGGGCACACCTGAAATGGTTTTCCTTTTTCTGAAATAAAGAATTCAAATCTACTTTTCTAATCCGCATTCAATTTCTGGATGGTTGCGGACAACTTTGGCCTTCTCTATTCGGAGACCAGTTCCTTCGAAATCAACTTCAGCCTTCAATCGATGGCAAATTAAAATTCGAATTGAAAACAAGCAATGGCAATGGACATTTGAAGAAGACGATGATTTTTTACAGCTCTGTCAGTGGCAAATGATTTCTTACTCCGGCTTTCGCAAGATGTGTAGCAAGTAACATTATCAATTCGTTTGTCGAAACTTCGATATGGCGTCTTTCTGGTTTCACAAAGATCCTAGTATTAACAAGCGATTGACGATAGAAAAACTTGCGATGAAGCCGAACAAGGTATATTTGAATGTCAAGAATTTTTTCGTTATTTTTTTTTTGTTGTTCGAATAAGCCTGAATGCTTTACATTATATATATCGTTCGGACTCTTATCATCATCTTTGTTGCCTTATTCACGACGTTTCGGCTGTTGTACACGCCGGCCTTCTTCAGGATCTGTCTATATTTTTGAGATGAGGTATTGTAATCATTTAGGCAATTTACATCATTCGTATTGTTGTCCTCATCTCCATAACCATATTCATGACGTTTCGGCCATTGTACGCCCCGGCCTTCTTCAGGTGATTAGAATTTAGAACTGAACCCTTTATTTCGTTCATATGGCCTAGTGGATAAAGGCGTTGGTTGGATCTAGTGACTTGAGTTTTCAGTTTAATACCTGGCTACTGCAGTGGTGAACAAAAACTTGTAGAGTTCAGTTAGAGATAACTGAGACATCTGGAAGAGGCATGGCACGCGGAGCTAGAACAATCTACACCGGTGGATGAAATAAAGGGTTCAGTTCGAAATTCCAATTACCTGAAAAAGGTCGGGGAGTACAACGTCCGAAACGTCGTGAATATGGCAACAAAGACGAGGACAACAGTTCGAACAATGTAAATAATAATCATTACAATACCTCATCTCAGAAATACAGACAAGCCTGAATACAATTTCAAGTTATATTGATTGCATTTATTCGGAAAAAAAATCACCTATTTCTTCAAATAGAACCAGATTTGTTGTTTGGTTGGTTTTGTTTAGCGACGTATCAACACCTCTATGGCTTATTTAATGCTGAAATCTAATTATTTTGTGCGCAATTTTTTACTTTTACACAAGTTACAAATTAAGCTAAACACAGTCGACTATTTTCGTGGATTTTGACGTCATTAAGTTTTTTTTATTTTTTCATCCAAATCCGCGAAATTGTTTTGCTCATGCTAAGTTTAGAAAAAAAAGACACTATTTAAAATTCACTATTTTTTATCTATAATGTTGAATGTGTTAAAATTATCCAACTTCTCTCATCATAGATTTCTTGAAATAAACAGAGCGTCTACTCAAATACGCGTATCCACTAAAAATAGCGTTTAAAGTGATAAATCTGTCAGATTAATAAAAATCCATTACTTCTGTAGAAAAAATTGCTTTGTTTACGTTTGGATACAAAACTGTGCAGATATGAAAAATTTCCAGAGATGTTTTGTTTAAAGGCACAATTCGATCCTGTATACTCAATTGGTCCTTTGTAGCTCAGTTGGTTAGAGCGTTCCGGATCCTAATGGTAGCTTACACTGCGCAGAGGGACGCAGGTTCGAATCCTGCCATTGAGCTTAACTTTTTCATTAATAAAATTTTTCGAATATTCAGGCCGGCAGACGAAAATAAATATTCTGATTAATAAGTAAATAGAGCGTCTACTCAAATATGAGTATCCACTAAAAATAACATTTAAAGTGATAACAAATTTGTCGGATGAATAAAAATCATTTACAATATATATATATATATATATATATATATATATATAAAGGTTATAAAATATTTCTTGTAAAACATTTTTTTCACGAAATTAGGCTAAAAGTACACTTTTACTAATTTTTCTAGTAGTGATAGGAGTTTCTGTCGAAACCTTTTGTTTAAGGTCATTTAGAAACTTATAATCTTGATTATCGTATTTGCCGGCTTATTGGACACATCCAGATTTTGACATGAAATATTTAGGAAAAACAAAATAAATAAAAATTATAACCTTATCTTTATGTGATATTCCCACTAACCATAAAGAAACACTTGTAGTATTAGCAAAAATTACATAAGTGGAATTTTTTTAAATAGAAGTGAGGTAAGATTTATTTACCGGGACACTTTTTGGAAAAAAAAACTTAGTACATTTCATCATGCAACTATTGAAAATTGTTTTATTTGTTTTTCAGGAAGCAACATCTGCACATTCAATAAATTTATAATAGCTACAAACAATCTACTGGTATCAGTGGACACTGTTAGATATGGTAATAGGCAAAAAAAGAAGAAATATGGTACTTGTTGGTAAATGAAATCCCATCGCATACACGCAGAAAAGCAAATTCCAATATTTGTATATCAACAAAAACAGTATGTCTTGGGTAAGACAATAAACTACATCCGACAGAAAGGCCTCTGATTGGGAGGTTTTGATGAGCTTGGAATCACCTCTTAATTGCTGTGGTTCCCAGATCCACCCTGACCCGGGATGGTAGCACCTGTTAGGATTCCAGATATGGGCAAATAGTTAACGTCCAAAACACTATGGACTAAATTTGGATGTTAACTATCATTATGTGCTATTTCTTTTTGTTGTTACTGTTGGAAGTGTTCAAGTGATGTGGATTTTGTGATTGTGTAACTTTAAAGAGTTTGATGAAGGATTATATTAACGACTCAAAGGATCCATTCGTTTGAACAGTTACATATAGCTGACAGTTTAGACATTTCTGAGCCAGCTGGACGCCATGACTAGCCGAAATCTTTTTTCGGCTAAACAGTCGAACTCTCTGCCTTCGAGCAGAGATGAACCCAGACGAGGCTCCACCGAAGGGCAGAGACTCGTTCGAGGAGGTAGACTGTTCCTGAACCCGTTTATACGGGTTCAAAAATGGAATATTTTTGACCGAGCCTACGGGCTCGGAAACCTCACGTTAAACCCGGCCTTATGCCACATGCAACCCTCGTGGGGGGTAGCTAGATATCACCAGCTGGACGCCATGCATAATATTCAGAGGAGAGACTAAATTTGACAAGATTAGTTAAGAACATGAGTCGTATTTTCAGGTCAACATTTGTGTTTGTAGCGTCTGAATATAGGACACAATTATCCTTAGCTCAACCTATCTTGTGCTCAATTTCTTTATATCTCATACTAAATTTGTTCTAACTGAACCATAGAGAGTCTGCGGAAAAATGTTTATGAATCAAACAAGACAACAATTACGTAAACAGATAATGAATATGAATCAAAGGAATAAAAAAGGAAAATAACCTGGATATTGTTGGGCATTCACCGGCGGTGTAGGTGTGGTAACGGTTCACCACATTAAAAATGGAATATGAACTGAATAGAACGACACTCATTAACTGTGGAGCTAGACGTTCAATTTTTAAGTATGAGTTGGGGGTTAGTAATTAGGATGACAGAAGGCATATTTATTCGGTGTAGTGGGAAATTTTTGTTTTTTAATTTCAATTTTTTGGTCTATGATTTCCCACTTTTTCACCCGGGTAACTTGCTTTTCTGCCATGTTAGGTTGTGAGGTAGGTCCCTTACAAACGCATCTTTCGTTTGAAAATTATTCACTTTACATAAAATAAAATGTCGCAAATCATTTTCAGTTCACAATCGAGTTGTTTTTTAAAGGCTGTATTACGATATCTGTCTGAAAAGTAACGGAAATGTTGTCATAAACAGTTTATTTTAATTCCAAACAACAAACTACATAGTTTCCCCTTCAAAGTAACCCCCATCCTACTCCGGAACGCTTCTCTGCACCGCTGGAATTATTCTTTTGGATGCCTCTCAGCTCCGTCGTTACGGCCCTCTTGATGACTGCCACTCCTTCAAAATGAGTCCCCTTGATGATCACTTTGAGCCTGAGGGAAAGAAAAATGTCACACGGAGCAAGATCAGTTGTTGTACGGCGATGTTCATTTCGGTCAGGAACTGCCGCGTGCTCAGGGTGTTGCGATCAAGGACACTGTTGCGGTGAAGCAGGCACGATTTGTTCTGACAACTCTTGTCTCTTCTCGCGCACTGAGCGAAGCAAACGCCACGGGATTTCTTTGCAGACTTTGTGATTGATCGTCTGATCCTGTAGCAAGAATTCACCGTGGACGATACCTATATCTCACACAATACATCCAGGTCGTTACTTTTCAGACAGACCTCGTATATATCATTGTTTTTTTGCCCTCTCGCCCACTTGAATTGTAAGTCTTGCATACACATTCGATTCAGGAATATGTGGCGCAGCGTCTGTTGAATCTCAACGTCGGGCATTCCTAGTCCGCCTTCAGACGAGTGGAGGCAACAGATTTCGCGAAGGACCTTAGGATCCCTGTCACCACACAAGAGGACAAACATGACTCGAAACAATGATATTAGCTCGGTGCAGGAGAGGGGAAGTACCGAGAGCCGGTAAAGAAGGACGGGGTAGATATGCTCGGCACAAACTTTCTCCCCCATAAGAAAATTATCCTCCGAGACCACAGACGAACTGCAGTGTCGGCTTTTTCTCGGACCTCCAAATAATTCTTCTTCAACTGGTGGTCTGGGCCAAGCCAGACACCAAGTATCTTGAGAGTCCCGTCAGTCCAAGTAAGGGCTCGGGAAGAGAGACCTTTACGCACCCAACTGCAAGCCCACAGACCTGTAGCGGCAATTGATTTTGGCGCCTGTTACCGTCTCATACCTGCTGATTTCCTTGCCGACTTCATTAATCTCGACCTTGCTTTTCACGACAACGGTCACTTTGGCATTGGCGGAATACCTGACAGGGGTGGTTGTACCAGGAAGGAATATTCCATGTAGGACTTTAACTTGCAAAGGAAGGGCTACAACGCAAGAATGTACAGCATCTATTGAATTGATCTGGACAACATGAAAGGTTTCTACCTTACGCCATTCACTTCCACCACCGCACCGGAAAACCGATACAAGAGATATATCCAGGACCGAAAGTAGGACCCGAATCCGGCCGACTCGAGGACAGTCCAGAGAAATCGATGGTCAGCCCTATTAAATGCTTTGAACTGATCTGAATTTATCAGCGCTGGTTCACTGTCGACTTGTTCTTCGATCAAGCGTACTAGATGAAGGTTGTCCTGCATAGTCCGACCCTTCACAGCGTCTGCTCGGACTAGGCAGGACAGACTGCAAACAGTTGGCTGAGACCTTGGTCAAAATCTTTAAGTCTGTATTCAACATATTTAAGTTCAGGAAATTATTAATCCCATCCCCTCTGTGTTTATTCTTTCGAAGCAACTTGATCACACTTCTGGTGAAGCGTTCGGGAATATTCCTGTTCTTCATCCATTAGTTAAAGACCAGTGCCAGCAGAGGGACAAACACGTGCGACTGCCTCAAGTACACCTCATAGAGGAGTCCATCGATACCCGGAGTCTTGTCTCTTCAGACATGCTTCAACGCATCCCAGATTTTCTCCTCTGCGATCGAATCCTCGCACCCAGCAGCTTCAGTTGCCTCATGTCGAGGAAAGTCAGATAAATAGGTGTCGAAATGAGTCAGGCTCAGATCCTGAAAATAGAATCAGAAAGCCTTACATATGCTGTCGTTTGTAGTCACAGTAGGCCCATTCGGCAATGCGACGATAACGATGTATCGGACTGCGATAGTCCTAATTTTTTCAGCTCGCAATTCAGCGGCCATATTTGTTGCCTCGGAAGACATCCTTTTTAATCTAGCCCTAACGTCAACAGCTTGGTCCTTCTTGATAAGTAAAGAGGCCAACAGTACCCTAGCTGCATCTATTTCCCCTGTATCCCGATTTTATAGGCTTTTCTACTCTAGATTCTTGTGACGTTTGCTCTGCTATTCTATCTCGGTTGAGTTGCTTACGATGATCAGCAGCAAACGACCTAATGGAAGCCTTAAGGTGATCCCACCACTTATTCCCAATCACTGCCCCCGTCAATTGCCGTATTAGAGTTAGTAAAAGCTGGTTCTGAAAATCCTTCTCATCGAACAACGATGTGCTGAATTTCCAATAGCCAGCCATGCTAAATGAACCTGGAAAAGCCTATGGTCCGAATAAACTATGGAATGGAGATAGCCTAAGAGCCTTAAGTCGACTCTATTAAGACTCGGTCATATTCAGCTTGTACGCGACACCGAAGCCGAGCTGCCTCTATTAGTTCAAGTCCACACCACCTCCCGAGGAAACTCATCCCTGAACTTATTGATGAGATCCAGCATGTTGATAAAGTCCCGAAATAGCTTTACATTTGTTGTTAGTACCCGATCTAGTCTCCATGCGATCTATATCAGAATCGAAGACGGCATTCCAGTCACCCGCTAAAATTATCCGACGAGATGTCATCAGAAACGGATCACTCTGTCGAAGAAATTCGGCCCGCTTCCTGGCGTCGTTGGGTGCATAAACCACAATGAAACGAAATACTTGATCTTTTATGGTAGCATCCATGACACAAAGCCTGTCCGCTGGATCCCTAACTGCTCTCCAAAAATATAATCAGGAATCAAGACCACCTTGGTCCTACGCCGTCCTCGGTATTCTGTGCGGATGATATAGTCTTTTGTGATTAAGTCACGAGAAGTTGCATCAGCACAGTCCTCTGGCGAGGGCACCAGTATGTCCCACATGAAGTATTGGAAACCTTTAATGAAATGTTGAGATTTAACCGCCAACGAATTCCGTGCTTTCATCCCTGTCTTTTGTACACCGACAAATTTTATGTGAGAATATTACGCAAAACATACTGCAGTATGTTTGGCTGGACTACCGACTACCGACGATAGGGTTAGTTAACCCTAACCATAAACCTAACCCTAACCAAACCTTGAAAACTCTGTAGTTTAGTAAAAGGTTTTAATTTTTCATCGTTAGACGGCCTCAATAATTTCTAACAAATCCCAGAAATCTAGTTATATCGGACAAAATGGCGGCGACATAAAATTGGTTGCTATATCCTATTTAACTTTAATATTAACATTTTTGGGGGGACACCTTGTATATATATCCCGATCACTACTAATGAGAATCTACCAGGAAGTGGATCGGGAGTGCCAGTAATAATGACAATGTGCTGTTGAAATTCATCCCTTTGAATATCTTGTTCGAATTTTGACAAATAAATGTTTTATTGTTAAATATGAAGCCTATCTAATTTCGTTTGCCTGGGACATGTGGTTACTGAGATATTCACATTTTAAATGGTGTCAATTTTGGGGGATACTCTGTATTATTGATATAGGCTATTACTTATCTTAATCTCTCCTTCTTTTCTTTTAGTTGATCAAACTCTAATGAGATAAGAACGAAAACCGGTCAACTGCTTTTTTTTTTTTGCATAATGCAATTTATTGTGACTCTAATTACTTTTAAACAATTTCCTCATCTCTTTTTTTTTTAAATTATGTCTGTTTTTATAGTACTGATTTATTTATTTTTACCATCAATAAAATCTTCAATTATTTTATTACGTTTTCATTTATGGTTGATTCTATACGAACCATTTTTACAATTATACTATTTTAATTTCCTCTTTGTTATTGCATGAACCAGCACACAATGATTACTTTTTTACAAGTTTTACACTTTATTTCATTATGATGAAGATGAAATTTGTTTTCATCATTACTGGAACACTTGAAACAGTCTCACAAAGCCCAATGTCGAGCTTTTGACGTCAAAAATCAATCGGTGGAATTTATGTGATGAAAGTGTGCATGTCGCAAGTCAAAAAAAGTGTCACCAGTATTTTACAAACTTTTTCACCCGTCAAGATGGTCTTTACTTCCTCCACAATGTGACCGGTCTGTTAGAGGCAACTGGAATCTCCTCTAACCCCAGCGAGTGGCACATTTTCATCTACAGCACATCCAGGAAACTCAAAGTCGTTCTGCTTCATAACGGAAACATATATCCATCTCTTTCCCTGACTCACTTGGTGCAACTCAAAGATAAATACAGTAGTTTCAAAATCTTGTTAGATGTCTTGGAATATGAAGAATACGGTTGGGAGGTTATCGGATACCTTCAAAATAGTGACCTTCATGATGGGTCTCCAAAGCAGTTTTAACAAGTTTCCGTGTTATTTTTACCTTTGGGACATCAGGAACACTGCGGCACACTATCACAGTTGGGATTAACTACAGCGGACCGAATTCAGTGTGAAGAGGAACGTCTGATGGGAGCCACTGTTGGACCCCCGGAAAGTATTGTTTCCTCCACTGCACGTAAAACTGGGCCTTATGAAACAATTTGACACAACTCTAGATAAGGAGTCTGCAGACATATTCCCTAAGCTGCCTGGGGAAAAAAGTCAAAGCTGGTGCCTTCGTCAGACTACAAATAAAGAAGATGAGTTCAAGCAATTCCCCAAGAAGCTTATTAGGACGGAGTGTGGAACAGCTTTGTCGCAGAGGTTCGGGGCTTCCTGGGGAAACACAAGGCCGAAATCTATTTGGAGCGTGTTGAGACCCAAGTGAAGAACTGCGGTAAAATGGGCTGCAAGATGTCCATCGAAGTCCATATCCTTGACGCTCATCTTGATAAATTCAAGAAGAGCAAGGGGCGTTCTCAGAGGAGCAAGTTCTCTTCCAGGATATATTGGACTTTGAACGCCGCTACCAAGGATCGCATAACGAAAACATGATGGAAGACTATATTTCGGGGCTAATTCGTTAATGTAATTTGCAGTATAAAAACTACTAATTTCTAATTTTTTGTGGTCGTTCTTGTGTAATGCTAGAATAAATATGACACAACACAATACTTACTGATTACATTTCTGGCGTAACACATGATAAAGTTAAATAGAATATAGCAACCAATTTTATGTAGCCGCCATTTTGTCCAATATAACTAGATGTCTGGGATTTAGAAATTATTGAGGCCGTCTAATGATGAAAAATTAAAAACTTTTTCTAAACTACAAAGAGTTTTCAGTGTTTGGTAACAATTCTACGATATCATGTGATGTACCCACTTCTTACTGCAGATCTATTAGAAAATAGCAACCAATTGTATGTCGCTGCCATATTGCCCGATACAAATTGATATCTGGGATTTGTTAGAAATTATTAAGAAATTAATCTAATGATGAAACAATCAAATCTTTTACTAACTTTAAAGAGTTTTAATGGCATCTTAGACCTTTTTTATACTAATGTTCATCTAATGCAGGGCCCAAGAGCCACTCAAAATAGAGGGTTACTGTGTAGTGTTGTATGTGTGTAAGAAAAGGCAAGAAGTTCATTTCATGAGGTTGTGTAGGAAACCCTAAACTTGAAAAGGTCAAGATTGAAAATATCCGTCGAGTAGTCTATTCCACAAAGTACATAAAACAACATTTAATACATAAAATAATTTTTAGATGAAAACAATTTCAAGATTTCTTTATCAATGTTTCTACTTTAAAATGTTTGGCTTATGATGCGAGTATAGAAAGACTTTTCACTTTCTGATAAAAAGTTTCACGAGTTAAAAAGTCTCCCCGACTCAAAACGAGATATTTTTGAGAATTTTTCTCAATAGTTTTATCGAATTATCCGATTTTGAAAATGATTCTTTTTCTAATATCATGCAACAATTTTGTAATATAAATGTCATAGACCGGCCGCAATTTGCAGTTTCTCACTAACGCCAATCGACAAGTCATTAGGACAGAATTACACAGTCAATGATTAGATATCCATTTCTATTGGTTTCTTTTCCAAAAGGTTGACGCAAAATCAGATAAAATATTCTACTCTCAATAGAGTTTCTAGCAGCCTATTTAATTTTTCTTTCGTTGCCTCACTGAAAGTCGTTATGTGATTTTACTAACGAACCATAAAGCAATAGGCGCGTCTTTTCGAAGCTGAAAGACGCTAATCGGATCACCACAAAATGACATAATACAATACTTGCTGAGTACATTTCTGACAGAACACATAATAAAGATAATTAAAATATAGCAACCGATTTTATTGTTAGAAATTATTGACGTACAGTCTAGTGATGAAAGATTCAAACCTTTTACTATGCTTAAAAAGATTTCAGAGTTAGGTAACAAATTCTACGGTATCATGTGATGTAACCACTTCTTATCGTAGACCATTTTTATACTAATGTTTACCCAATAAAAGGACCAAGATTCGTTTTCTTATTCTTATAGTTAATCATCTCGAAAGTTAGTTACATCCAGGTACAATTGGCTAAGTATATTATTATATCCGTGATAATTTTGTAGATTGTGTGCATTTTCCCAACAGTCAATAACTAATAATAGAAGATTTTTCATTCAAAAAATTTAATTACCTTCCACACGTTTTCAAAAAACTCAAATATATAATATGTAATTGGTTCCTCAGTATTGATTACTCAACTTTTGATCGGTCAGTCTTGGTTAATAGTAAATTTACGAAGAAGTTGTGAAAACTATACCGCCATTTGATCTCAGTAACTTTTCTGATGGAAATTTTCATGCTTTAAATCAAGGGTTCGCAACCTTTTTTTTTCTTTGCTCGCTATCACCAACTTTTACATGGGAGATTTTCCACAGACCACCTGTAAAATAAATATTCAAATGCATACCAAAATTGCTAGGAAAATTTTAGACTAGTTCGTAAACTGACTTTATGTTGTAATAAAAATACCAAAGGGAGGTAACAAATAACGCTGACTTATGAGGCAGTTGCTGATACTGTTACAACTACCGTATTAAAGAACAGATGAAAGCAAACTTGACTATTGAAAACTATATATATATAATTTACTTTATGGTCAAAGTTAATTTTATATTTAGGGTTGCAAGTGTTGACAAAAACTAAACGATTTTTGTAGATAATTATAAAATTGAAAATAATATACACTAGCAGCAATTAATAAAAATTCAGCGAATATTTTTTTTCTTTCTCTTCGTCTTCCCTTATCTGATTTATATCCGAAAAAATGTTATTTCGTCTGAAGAATTATTTGAATGTTAATGACCCTTTTCAAAACTAAAGAAAATACTAAAATATTCGTTATTTGCGTGGGTATTTATATCTTATTTAGAAATGTGCCCCTCAATTAGCCTCTTGTTTCTTTTTTTATACAGGTATTTGTCTATCGCCTTTGAATACTTTTTTAGTAGCATATGTTAAAATACCTTTATAATCCTTAATATTCTATATCGCCCACCCAGGAATCACCAACCAGGAATCACCAACCAGGAAACACTGCTTTAAATAAACCTTCATTTTCAAGTGACTTTGTGTCTTGTAATAAAGTCTGGGTAAAGATGGATTGTATAAGGAAATCTTTAGAAGTTCTACAGTATTCACAAAAATATTTCCGCATTGAGATGAATGATAATATGCATTATCGAGTATCTGTGCATAGCATGAAACCATATGCTGTTACATTCGTAAATAATAGTGTTTTTAAGAATAACAATAGTTAAACGTCTGCAGATAATATTTTGAATAATAATAGTTTCTGTACTGATAAGATTGATACCAGAGTTACTTTTTTTTTTTACATGACTCAAATCTTCAAATGCTTGCTATTTTAATTAACATTTTAATTTTACTACAATGGATCCCCATCGATATTGCAAATGGTATCTTTCATAAATTTTAATTGTAAAAACCAATATTTGCTCCGTAAAAAAAATTAAATACAGTGCGGTTCGATAAAAGTGACTCACCTGAATTTTTTTACTAAATGTTCTCTTCTCCGATGAAACGAAAGTTCAGCTAAATTCAAAGGATTAGCGATCTATCCGAAGAAGAAGCTTTGAAAGCTCTTTGAATTTAGCAGTAAGTACTGTCAAGCATCCGTTCAGTATAATGTTCTGGGGATGCTTTTCTTTTCATGGAACTTGTTTCTTAAAACCTATTGAAAAGACCCTGAGGAGGGAGCAGTACAAGAGAATTTTAGAGTCTACTGCTAAAAGGGTACAAATCGACCCCACCAAGCTCATCTTTATGCAGGATAATGCTCCCTGTCACAAATCAAAATTGATGAAGGAATACTTTGATGAGAAGCAGGTGAGTGTTATGACATGGTCGCCCCAATCTCCTGACCTCAACCCCATAGAGAACTTATGGAGCATTATAAAGTACAGGCTCTCGAGAAAGCAGTTGAGCAACAAAGAGGATTTGATTGTGAATTTCATATCCGAATGGAATTCAATGTTTGGATATATATATATATATATATATATATATATGGTGTTTCAATACTTCTGCAAAAATTGGGCGCGGGTTCATCACACATAAGTAAAGAAAAAAGTTCATATAAACATATGTTCGCAAATCCTTCGTTTTTGGTTATTAAGTTTAAAGAAAGTTTACGGTCGATGGCGTTGTGTTGCCATATCGACTATGTTGCATTTGTCATTCGTGTACATTTGTGGCTAGACTGTATTCATCGTTTAACGTGTGTAGTAGTAATTTAACTGAGAAGTGTTCCGTTTAACAATGGCAGGATATTCATATCGTGAGCATATATATATGATTTTTACATACATCTGTGCGAATGGTAATGTATGCGAGACTGCACAGCTATATCAGATTGCGTTTCCAGACCGAAGGCAGCCGACTCACCAAACCTTTGCTGCTGTTTATTGTCACGTTGTTGAGACAGGATCCGTGGCAATACAAGCTATGGTAATAAGTATATTTGGATTGTACATTTCACAGCGTCAACTTTAAACTAATAAACTTAATAACACAAAAACGAAGGATATGCGGACATATATTTATGTGGACTTTTGTCCTTGTTTTGGTGTGCGGAACCGACTTCCAAAGTTTGTAAAAGTACTTTTGATATATGTTCGTCCTCCGCATGCGCAGATGACCTTAATTTCGAATCAGTTGGGGCGGGGTTGGTGCAAAGATAACTAATGACTTTGAGTCTGTTGCAGTTTTGATATAGGGTACAGGGTGATATACCAGGCCAGGAGGCGGAACTATCTTGGTTTTTCCTTTTCTGGCATCTCTGTTCTTTGTTCTTGATTCTTTTCTCTTCAAATTTATAAACTTACAAAGGAGCGCCAGACGGTACGGTCCCCAGCAGTCACTTCCCAGGTGGAATGGGGAATGCCACAATGCTTGAGAGACTCCTTCAGCGTGTCTTTGTAACATTTCTTTGGTGTGCCTAGTGAGAGCTTGCCTGTGGATAGCTCGCCGTGGAGCAATCTCTTTAAGAGGTGACATTCGTCTATGCGGTGGACGTGGCCATGCCGCTGGAGCTGATAACGCAGTAGGATGGCACGGATGCTCTCCATCCCAGCAGGCTGGAGCACTTCAGTGTCTGGGACTCTGTTCTGTCACTTGAAACGGAGTAGGGCCACATGGCATCTAATATGGAAGGCATTGAGCTGTTTAGCATGCCGGCTGTAGACTGTCCACGTCCCGCACGCATAGAGCAGGCATGGTAAAACTACTGCTCCGTACACTTTGAGCTTGGTGTTAAGACTCAGTCCTCGACGTTTTATCCTTCATATATATATATATATATATATATATATATATATATATATATATATATAGTGTACTTGGGAGTCATTTTTCCTTTATACAAATGTGATTAAAGATCAATCCCTTGTTAACGTATGTGTGTATGTGTGTGTCAAAATGCCAGATTCTATGAAAAAGCCACCCAGAGTAATATATAAAGAAGATAAAAACGTTGTGTGCGTAGTAGGAAATATATCACGAGGTATAAAATGATAACTGTCAACTCCTTTCTCTTGATTTAAGCAAATTCCAAAAACATTTAAATCTATATCCCTGAAAATATGAGGACAAATCCAAACTTCGCAATAGGTTTATTCAGTCAGCTGAAAAAGTCAGCTTGTCTAAACAAATTATTAAGAAGTGACTTCCTTTCCACAAAGAAATAAACGAAGCGGCTAGAGATCAAAATATTCCTATGAACAAAAACTACCTGTCAGTTTCTTGAAGTTCTCATTTATACTCCCCTTTTCCACTGTAAACTGTGAGTAAGGCCATTTACTAAAATGCATGCATCAGTCATATGTTCATTGTTATGATGATTTCAATAAAACTGTTTACTGTGAAAAGATACATCCGCCTTTTCATATAAAACTTTGTTGAAGAAATGAAAATTACTGTTTTAAATTTGACCACGATTATTAGAAATTTATTTAGCATATTGTGATTATGCTTAATTTCTAATGTTACTGTAGATATGCAGATACAAGATAACAAATAATAATAAAATACTTTCAAAATACATTTTTATTCAGACAGCTTTATTTTTTTCAGTTTTGGCAAAAAAACAAACAATCTCACTCTATCAAAGAGAGCGTCATATTTTCAGGTTTCTTATTTTTCGATGTTCATCTTTTAAAGAGTAAAGAAAGAGTGGATGCTGGTCCTGATGCAGACGTTCATATCTAACTTAAGATACATTAAATTTCTCTAACGGAAATTTATTGTTCAATTAATATTTATAAATGACTTTCTTTTTATTTTATGAAGGGTGCATTTGTCTTCATTTTTAAATATATCGATACGATTTGTTTCTTTAAACTTAATCTTACTTATTTTATTACAAGTGCAAGGAAAAAATAAAATAATTGTTATCAATGATCGTTAATGTTATTTTTATTTGTGGAATAATTTCTGTAGCCGTTTCCTTTTTATGCCTGAATTTATTTCTTCTGAATTATCTTTACATTTTTGAGAATTTTTTTTCTTGGCTATACTGATAGCTAATGACCGAAAATGTCAACCAGTCTGAATTTTTCTCTCAAATCTTCAAAGTGGAGTAATCATTAATCAAGGGAAGTTATTTTCCAGCCCAGGGGTTGAAGCCTCGTTTTTCGAGAAATTTCTGAAGTCGTCCAATGTCGGAGTCCGTGTACTGCAGCAATAAACGTTCTAACAGATTATCGGATAATTCGGGATCGGATATTCCGGCTCCGCTTCGCTTTCCGTGCCAAGGGCTGAATCTGGATTTTTTGTGGGTGATCACGTTCGGTTTCGAGTTCGTGCGGGTTCGGATGATATAGGATGGCAGAACGGGGCCACCTCGTTTCCCTGCCCATGGGCTGAACTTTCGCTTTTCTTCAATGGGCTCTGAATCGATTAGGGACTGATCGTCGAAGGTTTCCATGTTATTACAAGCTCCATTACAACCGCCCTGCCCTGAGCAAGTGAGAAAGAATCCTGAAGAGACAAACAAAATAAAAAAAGGACATTAATTCATTTGTCATTGTCAACATTTTAAAAGGATAATTACAAAATGTACGGGCAACAAATACATAATATGCAACTTGTATTAGCGGTAAGCACTTTTTATCTCCGAAGTTTTATCTGAGATCACGATCAACATATGTTTATATTTATCATACTTATTTTCTGTTTACATTTTTAGGATGAGGGGGCTTATGGCCACATCATTAAAATTAATCAATATCGAGTCTGGTCAGTACCTAAATGGGTGACAGCTTGGGAATACGACGTGCTGTAAGCTTGAATGTGCGGGTGGTGTAATATATAATGGCTCGAGACTGTTAATCTGAGAGTCGTTTTCCAATTCCAGTTGGGTTCGTTATATTCATTTAGGAGCAAAAATACCCATGGGAAATGTATTAATCCACCTCTTTTCTCCCAGCTATGGGTTAATTAGTAAGACAAGTATCACTAAAGTATTTTCTAAAATAATTCATACAATTTCTGGCTTTAAATAATCTGAAAAGGGTTGATAACCCGTAAAAATGAATGAATAAATCAATCTGCGATGAGGAGTTATCATTAATAACATTTAAATTAATATTTTCATCTTTTTCATTTTTCACTCCGGTCTTCTTTTGATATCTGTCAATCCAGGTAAGCTTCAAGGAATTTCGAAGTGAACCTTTTATTTAATCTCAGGCGGTTGATTGTTCTCAATCCTCCGTCCATATCTGGGGATATCTCGTTTGTTCTTATTTAGTACGGCTCAGTGATTGCTCGTTCGGTTTCCACTGAGTCTGAATCTGCTCTACTCCTAGACATGGCCAGCAGAACGAGACAAATGTACTCCAATAGATAAATGAAGCGTTCAATTCGAAATACTCTGAAGGTTACCCGGACCGACAGACACCTGAAGAAGTTCACAGCGCACAACGACCGAAATAATTTGATAATGATAATTAAGATGAGGACATTAGTCTAAATGTGAACAACTTATATTTACAAATATATATAATACCAGTTTGTAATTGGTAGGGATTATTCAAAGAGGAGTTTAATCTAATAAGAGCTCAATGTAAGTTATATATATATATATATATATATATATATATATATATATATATATATATATATATATATAATTATTTATTTAAAAATTATAACATAAATATGTTAGAAAATCACTACAAAAATAGCTATTTTGTTTCAACACCTCCGGTGTCTTATCAAGTGATGATGTTGAATGTAGAATATATATTTTTAAATAAATAATTTATATATATATATATATATATAAAAATTAAGAAAACAGTAGGAATAAATTATTTCGTCAATGCAGGTTGAATATCCTTTATTCGAAATTCCCAAATCCGAAAACCTACAAAATCTGAAAGTTTTTCAGGTGCTAACATAACTTGCCACAAATGGAAAATTTCAGAAAGCAACATGGTTACCTCTCTCATGATTATTACGTTGCAGCATTACTAATAAAATGCTGATTTTTTTTTCAATTTTCATTAGATTTAACCGTAATCAGAATCCATGTTTTGTTTTATACAAATACTGTACTAGTATGTATTGTAAGATTTTAATCAAAACACCACATCGTTGGTAGAGACTGATAGCTTACTGAATTTTCCTTCTCACACTCAGAGTGTTGTCATCGATAATGTACCTCCAGTTTATCACACCTGATGTTGAAGTAGTGTTTCGTGTTCCATTTAAATATTTTTGCAAGAAGGGATTATGTTTTTTGTACACGTAAAAAAAGTACAAAACATTATTTTACCTGAAATCCTAATTTGACCACTTAAAAATCCGTGTGAGCCTTATATGACTAGCGTCATTATCTGTATCTGTATTTATACAAAATTTATTAAATTTTATATAAAACTACTTTCATGGTATATGTATAAGCTGGGTTATGAAATTGTTGTGGTAGGGTCCACCTAATCTGCATAGGTGACTGCCGACTATATAAATAATGGTTTGTACCGGAAGACAGGGGAGCGAATACAGAGATCCAGCTAGAGACTCTGCCCGACTGCGACTTAGTCAACACATTCTCCAGGAACGGTCTTCCCAGAAATATACAGAAATACTATATGTAAATATTGTGTACACTTTCTTGTTATAATACATTCTTGTTCTAAGTACATTTTGTGTTGCATTATTATTCCATGCATTAGTCGAGATTCAACAATGAGTCAAGACTCAACAGAAATGTAAAGGGATATCGTGTTTATGCTTGGGTTCCATTCCGAACCTGCCCAACACTTCGTTCATATGATATATATTATTCTGCTTTCACAATTGAATGCATGGTAGATGATACTCAGCTTTTGTGTATATACATGTTTGCTTGAACAATTATAGAGGCGGTGATGTGTGTGTTTTATGTTGTAGTTTTGTTAAAGTTATATTTTGGAATATAGTTTGATTTCTTTAAGAAAATGTAGGATATTATATGGATTAATGTCATGAAAGAGTTGGTGGGTTGATTTTGTTTAGCGCCATATCAACCTCTTTGGGTTATTTAATGCAGAAATCTAAATATTTTGAACACTTAGTTTTTGGCTTCAACGAAATATTTTTTAAACTGAATTGTATGCCTTTAACTACAGATAAAATGTATTGTTGGTCCTTTTACTAGAAATATATTGCTGGTAATTCGACTATAAAATGTATTGTTGGTCATTTTACTTTAAAAAAACATATTTTTGGCCATTTTACTATAAATATATATTGTTGGTCATTTTTTATATAAAAATGTATTGCTGGTATTTTTACTATAAACATGTATTTTTATACTTTCATAGTGTTTTGTTTTTGTTTGGGGGTTCACTATTTGCCCATAGCTGGGACCCTAATGGGTCAGGGTTGACCTGGGAACAACAACAATTAAGAGCTGGTTCCACGCTCCTCGAAACGTCCAGTCTCCCGATCACAGGCCTTGCTGCCGGATGTAGTTTATCGTCATACCCAGGATAAGAAAGAAAGAGAGAGAAAAATAACCGCACGTTTCTAAATAAGAAATTTATTGAACCTTATCCGGATCGACCTTAAGAATACCGGAGAGCACAACAGCTAAAACGCTGGGATAATAACAAGAAAGATGATGATAATAGTCCGAATCAAATCCTGAAATATATCTTTAATCAAGCAACGGATTATTTATTTGGGATTCTCATAATAAACCTATTTCTACATTACCAACATTTTTATTTTTAAAAAGTAACTTCTTTCTATGTTAAAAAAAGGCACGAAAGATAAACGTTCAGAGGCTAATCGATTTTTGTTTGCGTCATTTTCTAGATTTTTCTACAAATGAATAAACGTCAAAGACACTTCTAAGATTTCTCTAACGTAGAAAAAACATGAACATTGGGACATTTGCATCAGCGATCAGATACCAAATGAGCGTACAGTATTTATTTCGAGAAAAGCACCTTCTAGATCTCATCATTTTTTTTTATTTTGTAAATGGTTGGCCATTAGTCCAAAAAAAGCAATTAATTTTCAAAAAAATACACATGTTTTTCTTTTATTATTTTAGGCTTTTTGCAAAGATTTCCTTGTTAAAGAAAATTGCGTATTCAAGAAAACAAAAGCCGATTTAGGAAAACTTTCAGAGTTTGTCTGAAGATCGCGAAAGCCTGAAACCCGGCGTTACAAACTACTCTCCATGCAACTGCATATGTTAGGTCTATCACAGATATTGAGCACTTTCTACTAAATACCACACACACACACACTTATATATATGCGTGGCTTAAAAATTACAATATATACATTGGTGAAAACTGCTCGATATCGGTAATAGAACGATAATCAGCAGGTCATAGCGACTGCCACTTTCACGTTTTAAGCAATCATCAGATTCCCTGCTAATTGCCATGTAGTATTGATTATGCGCACGCATACACACACAAACACACACACACATACACACACACACATATATATATATATATATATATATATATATATATATATATATATATATATATATATATATAATCAAAATCCAATCCAACCTATGCAAGGCAGTAAAGCCACTAAGACACAAGGATTTAATGAGTATGGAAGAATTAGAAAACAGAAACATTAAGGGGCAAGAACAATAGAAGAGTAATCTGGAAAAAGAGTAGCTAACGATTGACATTGCATTTAAATTTTTGAAGCTCAAAGTTGGCTGGAAAGCAAGAAGCTTATGAGAATATGGGATGCCGAATGTAACTAAGAATTCACTTTCTCCGCTCAAACCTTAACTTCTGCCTGAACCTCTGTCTTTTGTACTCTGAGGTGTATGTATGGCATTATCCAAGTAATTCTGTTTCGCCAATGCTCTGTATCTATGCTTGTAATATGTCTTTGTAATAGATAAAATAAACACACTATATTTAGAATTTATATGCAGTATAATAAAGATGTAATATGTAAAAGAAAAAAAACTAGAGGTGATAGAGCAAAACTGTTCATAAATTTGAATTAACCACATAAAAAATTTGAGTTCACCACATAAAAACACGTTCATATGCTTGCCTCAGAGAAAAGGTGATTTTTTGAAGAACCATTTGAATTAGCCATATTAGAAATGTGGAGTGATGTAAGATTGTTGAATAAAAACAATTGAGCTGGTGAGTAGGTGTAGCCATAACAATAAACACCTTATATATATATATATATATATATATATATATATATATATATATATATATATATATATATATATATATATATTATATATAATTAGGAAATCAGCCGATTCCGTTACCTTGGTTTCAACCATTCGTTATCTTCGGTCAACTGATTTCCTAACGATTTATTTTTTAAAAATAAAAAAATATGAACGCTATATTTAAAAAAAAATAACGAATAAGCTCACGACAATGGAAATGGATCGGCGGTGGATTAAATGAAATATACATACTATCTTTTTATCCCACTTCAAATGAACTCAAAAGGAATTTTTTAGTATAAATACAACGGAACATAATTTTCAATATCTGGTTTAAAAGGTTTTTTGGTCCGGAAATGTTAGTGTAGCTAATTTTCTCTTGTTCACAAAGGTTGCAGATGTTGCTATGATTGTTGTGAGGTTTAGCTCTTTTTAAAATTTTCCAGTTTACAATTAGATCGTTTTTATTTTTCTCCTTTAATTTACACACATGGTTCGCTAGTTTTCAGCTTAAAAGATGACTTATGATTGTACCACCTATTTTTAAAGTTACCCTCAGTACACCCTATGTCTATTTTTTCTGGTCATTTGTATTACTTCTGATTTGTAAATTACTGCTTCTATTTGGCACACCCCTTCTAATGGACATCTGCTTTTAATTCTAGAATTGCATATATTACTGTTACCAATGTTTTTCTGCACGTTAGTTTTGAAACTATTTGCTATTGCTTAATTTAACTGTGTTTTTATTAAATATTTTATGTAATTCAGAATTTTGGGGGAATTGTTTATTAAGTAATTTAAAAAAATATTTTCCATATTTTATACATAAACTCTAAGTTAAAAGTGGGGGTTAAACTAAATAATATTTTTTTCTTTTCCTCGAATTGTTTTTCATCTGTTGTTTTATTTGAAGTTTAAATTCCAGTTTTGTTTTATGCCCCTCTACTTTTAAAGTCCTTTCAAATATTACCTTTTTATCTTCGAAAATTATTTAACTGGAATTTGATGTGAGTCTGTGACCCTGGCTTTCTTTGCGATCGTCAAAACTCCTGTCTGACGATCGCAAAGGGCATGAAACCCAGGCTCACAAATTCACATCAACATAACTAAATATGTTAGCTCTGTCACTAATATTGAGCACTCTCCAATAAGTACCGAGCATATATATGAGACCCAGGTTCGAATCTCACCACGGTTGATTTGTCAGGAAGGAGAGGATCCCAGGAAGTGGCACCTTTAGAAAGTACCTGAAAACCATACCACGGGTTGTGAGTGAAATTGAGTAGACGGAACACATTTGGCTAGCACGAAGTCACAAGCCATCGTGACCGAGGGTTAAAGTTTGCTGGCGTTGTTCAGATTGTTGATCATGCGAGATAACACACTCTCTCTAAGGTCTGCTCAGCATAGTTGCAGTGTAAACCACAAGTTGGCTCTGAGGGTGTTGAACAAACACATATATATATATATTTATTCCACTTCATGATCTTTCATTTTATCTTTCTTTTTCTCTATCGTCCATTAAAAAAAATAACTTAACACAATTTTTATGCCTTTTCATCAGAATTTGCTTTTTATCGAAGTTAAGCAACATCGAGTCTGATCAGTACCTAGATGGATGACCGTTAAGGAATACTGGTGCGCTTTTAAAGTTCGAAGAAATTTAAAACAAGATCAACTGAAAAGGACATGATATCGTATTAAAAAGAAAAAGTATATTCAAGAAAGAAAGAAAGAAAGAAAGATAGAAAGAAAGAAAATATTGGAGTAAAAGGCAGACAAATTGGAAAGGCAAAGAAAGAAAGAAAGAAAATATTGGAGTAAAAGGCAGACAAATTAGAAAGAAAGAAAGAAAGACAGACAGACAGACAGACAGACAGACAGACAGACAGAAAGAAAGAAAGAAAGAAAGAAAGAAAGATAGAAAATATTGGAGTAAAAGGCAGACAAAAAAAAGGTCATTTGATAAAAATCGCCTGAGTGTACCTTAAGGTTGAAACCAAGGTAGCAGATTCAACTGACCTCCTGATTTTTAAAATTAAAAGGTCTACATGTTATTTTTTCTTTTGTTTTTCCCACGTGTATTGAGGACTTTTTAATACTACCGTTTCCTGATTCAATGCTTTATTTAAAAAAAAATTAAATAGCATTTACCGGCCTGAAAATGTTATTTAATACTGTTTATTATAAACAGAGCATTTACTTAAATACGTGTATCTATAAAAAGAAAGAAAGAAAGACAATCGTCTTATGAAATACATTTTCTCAACGTAAGAGTGGCGACCACATTTAGCGTAAAGTTTATTGGTTGCAGTAGCGAAAACATTTAGAATACTTACGAAAGAATAAATAAGTAATTAAAGTCTTACAACTTTTTGGTGATGCAAAACATAAGTTTAATAAGTATAACTATATAAAAGAAAAATAGGAGACATGTTGACAATTATTAACAAAAGAAAAATTAAAATACGATTTAAATCTTCGTCAACGACTATTTCAAAATTCGAAGTGCACGTTCGTCATTTCATTTGAAAGTCCTTAAATGTCTATTTCTAAAATAAAAAAAAAAATTCCCATAACTCTAGATACATACACAAAAGTCTCCACATTCAGTTAAAAATTAAAATAAATTATAATAATATATAATGATAATGGCTAAAATAGCCGAAGAAGCTCGGATATATAGAACATTCGGACAATTTTTTCACATTTTATGTTCTTAAACCAAAACACTTATAAGAACAAGAAAAATTGAATAAAAAGATTAACCGCAGTACCTTTTCAGCCGTTTTTAATTAAATTTGTAAAATTATATATATATATATATATATATATATATATATTAAAGACATTTTTGATATGTTTAACGTTCTTTTTATAGATACAAGTATTTTAAGTAAATGCTCTGTTCATAATAAACAGTATTAAATAACATTTACCGACCTGAATGTCCAAGAAATTTTCATAGAAAATTTTCGTTCTCCGAATTTGAAAATTTCTCGGACATTCAGGCCGGTAAATGTTATTTAATACTGTTTATTATGAACAGAGCATTTACTTAAAATACTTGTATCTATAAAAAGAACGTTAAACATATCAAAAATGTCTTTAATAAATTGTCAGACTATGTCCAATTCAAAAATGTATATATATATATATATATATATATATATATATATATATATATATACATATAAAGAAATATAGTCTTAAAGTGTGCTATATTTATGGGATAAAGTGCTCAATATCAGAGATAGAGCGTGTGTAAATATAAAAGTGAACATAGAAGTCAACACTTAGAGGCGACAGTCTGTTTCATGCTAGATGAAATCGTCAGGCCTGACGATTGCATCTAGCATGAAACAGACTGTCGCCTCTAAGTGTTGACTTCTATGTTCACTTTTATATATATATATATATATATATATATATATATATGAACATAGAAGTCAACACCTAGAGGTGACCTGCTGTTTCATGCTAGACGCAATCGTCAAGTCACGCTCTATCTTTGATATTGAGGACCGAGTTCCAATTCCAATTGGATTCGTTATATTCACTTATGCGCAAATACTCTCGGGAAAGGCATAAAACCACCCCTTCCTTCACCTCAGTCATGATTTAATTAGTACAACTTGTATTACCAGACCATTATTATCTATAAACTAAAATTATGTAACATATAGATTTCGGTATTGAATAACCCATAGAGGAGGTAACGTGCAGAGGTCTGATGTTTGGTGATGTCCAACGTCTTGATTGTGATGCCCCTAAGACTCAAGTAGGAGGTGGGGGCTATAGGGCCTAGTACTAAGATATAGGAGAAAGGAAGACATTTTAAATATGTAAAAACAGATGAACAGGAAATAAATACTGTAGTCAAATTAAATATAAACTAAATTTTTATTTCACGCTTTGATTGGATGCCCTCTCGATATGGATGCCAGGGGCTGTCACACCCTCTCTCCCCGCTTCTGCATGCTACTGCAAAGAGGTTAATATCAACCAACCAACACATGAATCATGTGAATAAGATTTTTGGAATGCAACCAACCGATGATGTAAGTAACGCTTTCTACACTTACCCAAATGTCATTAACTCGATTGTCACACGTTTCCTTACACCCTACGGATCCATTATTGATTCACTTAGCACCGGAAAACTATCATTGATGTTTACTGACAACTCAGCCGAAACACAATCCTTTCCACAAGCAAATACTTTTTAAATATGCATGTAGAGTAACAAAAAGCTGCAAAGCAAAATAAATTTCGTGATATTTTTAGGAATTAACATTAATGATATTTTTAGTTAAATGCTCATAAACCTATAGATTATATTATTAATGATTTATCATATGCATAAATAGCCGTATGTTTTATTAGTAATTATTTAATTAGAATCTATCGAAATATTAGTTAAAAATTCTAGATGGATAATATAATAAATAAATAAAAACTGTTTTCGTTAGCACAGGTACTGTTCGTGTTTCAATACTAGGTGCTGTAAGCTTGAATGTGCAGGCGGTGCAATGGATAATGGCTCGGAATTGTTAATCGGAGAGCCGAGTTCCAATTTCACTTGGGTTCGTTATATTCACTTAAGCGCAAATGTCTTTGGGAAAGATATTAACCTAGCTGTACTTTCCCCAGCTATGTTTAATTAGCAAGACCTGTATCATTAAATCATTATTATCTCCATAAAATTCTTACAATATAAAAATATTTTCTTGCTTTAAATAACCTGTAAAGGGTTGATAAGCCGTAGAAAACGAATCAATCAATATTATGTTCATGTTTCAAGCCATTTAGCGTCCCATTTGTTTTTCTTGACATTAAATTCAAAATGACAGAGAAAGCAACAAGAAATTACTCCTTCGTCATTCCTAGGAAGTCATGCCAATTCAGAGACAATAAAGAAAAGGAATCTGCATAGAGACATGGTAGCTTACCTCCTGAGTGGGCATGGTATTAAACGTCAAAAATTTATAATAATTGGCAATGTTTCATTATTGATATTCGAATATTACTACATTTAATATTATCATTTCTGTAAAAAAAGAAAAGAAAAAAAGAATTGTATCGTAATGACGTTCAAGTAAATAAGAAATGACTTTAACCATTTCGCTTTCGTAGCCTATTGGTTACGGCAGCTCCCATAGAAAGTGAGCCCTTATAGATAGCGACATTAAGATTATTCGCTTTTTATTAATGATCTGAGAGTGTGATAAAAAAAAAGATATATTCGTGAAAAAAATTAATATTAATTGACAATGCTTCATCTAAAAAATTCCAGTATAATTAAAAATTGTATTTTTTCTATTCCTAAATTGTATATATTGAGATATTTTTGTATTAACTCGTATACAGCGAAAAAACGAATGCTTACAGCCATTTCACGTTGAGACAACAGTTCTCATACAATCATCGAAGTTAAGCAATGGTGAACCTTGTCAGTACGTATATGGCTGACCAGTTCGGAATGTCAGGTGCTATAAGTTTGAATGGGCAAGTGGTATAATGAGCTTACGGCCATATCACATTGAAATAGTGTTTGCAGTACGAGCATCGAATTTAACTAACATCGAGACTGGTCGTTACCATGATGGGTGACCGCTTTGGGATACCAGGTGCTACAAGCTTGGATTTACGGGTGGTATAATGGGCTTACGGTCATATCATGTTGAAATACCGTTTGTCGTACAATCACCGAAATCAAGCAACATCGAGCTTGGTCAATACCTAAATGGGTGATTGCTTTGGAATATCAGGTGTTGTAAGCTTGGAAGTGCGAGTGGTATACTGGGATTACGACCATATCACGTTGAAACACCGGTTCTCGTATGATCACTGAAGTTATGCAACGTCGAGTTTGGTCAGTAGCTAGATGGGTCAACGCTTGGGAATACTACGTGCTGTAAGCTTGGATATGTAGGTGATTTAACGGATAAACGGTCTGGAATTGAAAATCAGAGAGCCGACTTCCAATTCCAATCGTGTTCGTTATATTCACTTACACGTAAATAACATTGGGAAAGTTATGAATCCAGTCCCCTCCAGTTATGGGTTAATTAATAGGCTTTGTAGCAGTAAATCATTATCTCCGAAAAATTCTTATAGGGTAAAAAAATATTTTTTGGCTTTAAATAACCTGAAAAAGTTGATAAGCTGTAAAAACAAAAGCCGTTTACGTATAAACTGGCATAATATGAACGGCATCTCAGACTTACATAGAGGATTCATATTTAATAAATAGCAAATAAAGCAATATTGATTGATTGATTTTTTCTTTTTACGGCTTATCAACCTTTTGCAGGTTATTCAAAGCTAGACAGAATCTTTAGATTGTAAGTTGTTTCTGAAGATAATAATAATTTACTGTTACAAATCCTACTAATTAATCCATAGCTGGGGGAGAAGAAGCGGGTCCATACTTTTCCCAGGAGTATTTGCCCGTAAGTAAATATACCGAACCCAACTGGAATTAGAACTCAGTTCACCAATTTTCAATTTTGAGTTACACCACTCGCAAATCCAAGCTTACGGCACCTATTCTCAAGTGGTCACCCATCTAGGTAATTCGGTGATCGTACGGGAACTAGTGTTTCAACGTGATATGGCCGTTAGCCCAAGGTTTAGGAGAGATGGCAAAAAGACAAATTTTATTAAGATGTAGCTCTTGCGAAGCACATACTATGCCACTAACAAAAGGATCGTGGATGGAATTCCCAATGAGTCGAAGATCCCGACTATATTTGATATGTTCGTTTCGCTGACCATTTCTCGATCCTAGTTGACGCCACGCCGTTACGTCGTGTTATAATTAATAATAATGGATTATTTGATGTTTAAATATTAAATTGGAATCCCGCGATAGTCTTGGTCGTAAGCCTGTATATAAGTAATAAATAACTTAAATAATAATCCAACATTACCTGTTGTTATTGGGACTTTGGGAATGATATCAAAACGAATAAACAACTCTGTGGAACAAATGCCTGGTGCCCCTAAAATATATGAATTGCAAAAAATAATACTCATGGTTACTTCTCACACCTTGCGTAGATTACTGTCCATGCAGTGGATACAATTATACATGTTTTCTTTTATCTCTGATTGCACGGTGCCTCATCTGTTGTCACAAAAAAAAACACTGTTGCCTCTTGAAATTTCTGGTTGAGACTTAGGGCCAACTTGTACTACACAAAAAAGGCAAAACAAATAATAATAATAATAATAATAATAATAATAATGTCGAAGTTAAAAACAAGAATATTACCAGTCATATTAGGTGCGCTTTTAATGATAAAAAAGGAACACAACAACAGATTGAAAAAATCCATGGCAATCCCAGCTTAAGAGAAATACAAAAAATTGTCTTCATAAGTACAGTCCACACACTAAGAATAACTTGGGCCATGTAACGCTAGTGATGTCATGGGAGTTAGAAAAATAAATCATGAAATATACACATAACAACACCCCACTACCTGCCTTAATTCTTCCTGTAGACTTGGTAGGTAGTGTGACCATAGCAGAAATCGAAATATAATAACGATGATGATGATGATGATGATGATGATGATGATGATGATGATGATGGTAATAATAATAATATCAGATCATAGACTACAGTGATGTATATCTTGAAACAATGGACCATCTTGTATCAGATTGCGTGGTATTAGCATCCACCGATTATAAAACACGACATAACAGCGTGGTCTAATATATTCAATGGAAATTTTGCAAATTTAATGGGAAGAAAACTACAAGAAAATAGTAATAACATCACCCAGACACAGTTACAGAGATAGGACCTGTAATAATTTTATGAGACTTTAAAATACACAGAGACAAAACAAGCAAAGTTAATCGCCCAGACATCGTGATCAAAGACCAGAAAAATAAATTGCACTTTCTTATTGACATGGAAGTTCCTGCAGAGTATATTGTATCTTTGAAGATCTTCAAAAAAATCTGTCAAAATACAAGGATCTTGAAGTGGAAATCTAAAAATAAATGTGGTATATTAAGATATCAATAATTCCAATTGTGGTAGGGGTCCTTGGCTTGATCGGGAAAAAGCTCTGATAGACTCATTGAAGGGATCTCTGTTAGCACATACCTTATGAAATACAAAAAATGTTCTCATAAGTACAGCCCACTCCTTATGAAGGGCTTTATCTATGTAAAATATTTGTGTTTTTTAGCTTGTTTTTTTTTTTTAATTTACAAAAATGTTCAGTGAAAAATGTTATGATGCCTTTTCTGACCTTAGGTCACTGGAAGGAAAAAAGTATACAACAGAAATCAAAGGAAATAATAATAATAATAATAATAATAATAATAATAATAATAATAATAATAATAATACGGAAACGAAACTGCAAGAAATTGGTATGAACACCACCCAGACTCGGTTACGGAGATAGGATCTGCAACAATTTTATGGGACTTTACAATGCACACAGACAGAACAATCAAAGCTAATTGCCCTGACAACGTGATTAGAGACCGCAAAGACAAAATGCGCCTTCCTATTGACATGGCACTCCCTGCTGACTGCAATGGATCTTTAGAGATCTCAAAAAAACTATCAAAATACAAGGACCTTGAAATCTAAATCTAAAAAATGTGGCACATGAGGACATTAACAATTCCAGTTGTAGTTGGAGCCCTTGGATTGATTGGAAAAAATTCTAATAGAATCATTGAAGGAATCCGTGGTAGCCCATGCCTTGGGGAGATACAAAAATTATAGCCTACACCTAACGAAGGGCTTTGTCTATGTAAAATATGTGCGATTTTTTCAAAACTTCTCAGTGGAAAATGTCATGATACCATGTCTGACATTAAATCTCTGGTCGGTACCTGGAAACAAATGAGTATACACCAGAAACCAAAGGGAATTAAACAATAATAATAATAATAGATCATAGACTACATGGTGAACACAAAAGAGTCTAAAAATAGACTATTAACCTCAAGAAACATGGCGTTATGGTTGTTGCTATGATAACTGGATCATTTGGAAGCGTCCCCAAAACATTAGGGGATAAATTGAAGAAAATTAGAGCTAGTAAGATTAGAGCTGAAAAAATGGCAAAAACTTCCAATCATGGCAACGTTGCGGTTAGAAAGAATAGAGAGGAAAGCGTAGAACATATTAGGAAACTTGTTGTCACTTTTTCTCCAGCAATAACTACTAAACATCATCTGTGAAGCTGAAAATGCATGAATAATAATTTAAAACAACCAAGACCTTCCCTAGGAATAGGAAAAAGTGTAGAATATGAAAGGGTAGTACCGATAATCGTCGAAGTAACTGGAACGATGCAAAAAAAAATACACATGAACAAAGTTTTGATGATTTGGATTTTCGAGCAAGGAGTTTTTTGTTTTTTTTCGGTAGCGGTGTTGGAGTCTGCGTGGATACTAAGAAAGGTGGCAGAGATTTAATTCGACTTACTGTCATTCAGTTTCCAACAATAACCATCAAATATATAATGCTAACATAAAAAAATACGATAATAATAATAATAATAATAATCCAACTATGGGTTAAATACCAGTGTAGCCTTGGTGACAACTAATCTAAGAAAAAGAAAATTGAATTCTAATCCGTTGTGAAGACAAGAGGAAACTACTTCACTATATTTCCAAACAAGGCAGAGCTATTCACATATAGTAAAAAAAGGCATCTGTGAAGAACCATGAAAGCTTACGTTCTGATGGGACATGGCATTTTTTAAAATGGATTAATAGCAGGGTAAAATGGTTTCTTTAGTCTTGGGCGGCAACCAGCAAAAGAAAAGGAAAATTCTGAACTCCAAAACGTGGAGAAGGCAATGAGAA
The DNA here is from genome assembly GCA_964036315.1 of Acanthosepion esculentum. Lineage (NCBI taxonomy): Eukaryota > Metazoa > Mollusca > Cephalopoda > Sepiida > Sepiidae > Acanthosepion > Acanthosepion esculentum. Next base: position 92,610,924 of record OZ038508.1, on the reverse strand, counting down.
ACCACTGCACTGTTTTTCAAAGATACGATAATTCACAGATAATGAAAGTAATGTATCTGTGGAGAGCCATGATTGCCTCTGCCCCGAAGAGAATAATAATAATAATAATAATAATGATAATAATAATAATAGTTCTATAGGAATTTGATCTCCTAAGGAATCAATGACTTGTTTGATTGTAGATAGAAATTGAAACCCTACACAAAGATTTGCCAAAGATCTGAACAAAGATAACAGCAGCACCCATCATTTTTGGAATACTTGGAGCAGTCCCGACTAGCTTTGTAAAGAAGCAGAAATTCATAGAATTGAAATTGAGAAGAAAATTAGTAAAATCATGAAAAATGAGGCGAGTGTAGAAGGATTAGTGACTTTTTGTCACTTGCTCTCCATTGAAAGAAACTATTAGATATTACTGTCGCAAATATTCACATCATAATTACAACAAGGAATATAAAAAGGAAATAGAAAATGAACGAATATTTACCTGCGAAAACTTGCAAAAGTATGAACAGGAGGCTTTTATTTACCATCATCGTTTGCTACTTTGGCTGGAAAAGTTTACGGAAGTTAACGATCGATTCTGGTGCAGTTGAAACCAGTTTGCAGAGTCCACCAGCGCTCGTCTAGAATATTTTTCTTTTTGCGCTTTTCCCCCCTTTTTGTATTTCGTTTGATTTTTATTATTTGCAATTCTATTTTGCGGCTGCTTTTTGTTTCTCTCTCTCTTTCTCTCTCTCTTCGTGTCTTTTGGAGCAGCAGCCTCGTTTCGATTACAGGTGCCGCTGCTGTTGTCGACACTACAACGAAACAAGGAGCTTCTTACTTCACTGTTCAATTATTGGCGTTCAATTTAGCTTTATAAAAGACTGTGGCCCACTGTGGAGGCGGGTCTGCTCATTGAAGAAAACCTCACAGCCCACATTTTTGCGGAGACTTGAAATTGTGGGCCGGTATTTACTGCGGCAAAATATCTTCCTGTGACACCTTTTTTTTTCAATATTCTCGTTTCACTCTTTTTACCTTTTTTTCTCCCAATCCTTTTCTCTCTTCTCTTTTCTCTTTTCGCCCTTTCTTTTTCATCTTCTCTCTCTCTCTCTCTCCATTCTCTCTTTCCTTCTTTCTCTATTTTTTCATCTATCTTATACACTAAAGTTCACCTCATCACCATTACCTTTTTCCTTTATTTCATTCTTCCTTTTCTTCTTTCATTTTGATTCTTAATCCATCTTTTCTTGTCCATTCGATATTAATTACCCCACCCCCATTTAATACATTTTGGCAATTTCTTTTTGCTTCTTTCTCGAACATTTTCCCAATTTTTCTCTCCTATTTTACTCTAAAACTCCCTCACTTCACCTCGATTTCTTTCTTTTTTTTCATTCCGTCTTTCTCTCTTTCTTTCTAAGCCAGTTTGTTACTATCTATCTATCTACTTCAATTTATTCATATCTAGCGAGCTAACTCAGTTTTTCATATGTATCTATCTATCTATCTATCTATCTATCTCAAATGGAGGTGCTGGATAACGTAACTTTTAATAAAATAAAATGAAACGGCGAATCGGCATCATACAAATGAGTCCATTTTTCCTTTTATTCAACCCCATTGCCAAATATCTTAACATAATGTTCTGTCGATTGCATGTCACATGGAGTGAGAAAAGAACAGGTGAGACAGCGCATCAGACAAACCACTCTCCAATGACTATGCCACGTGCCTGCCTAGTAAAAGCCGAAGCTGTTGTGCAACAGTGCAATCAAAATAAGAAAAGCGTTTTTTTTGTGAAGACAATGGACAAGAAAGTGAATTGTAAATTCTTATTATTTATCCATGTTAGGTTTGACGAGGAAAATAACAGATTTTTATTTTATTTTATTGCTAGTGCCAAAGAAGTTAAATTAGATACGAGAGAGGGATCCTTCATGTTCACACGCCTTCTCCATTAACTACCTTGGCATATCATGAACGAGATATTTTTTTAAATATCTAGCGATAATAGAAAGAAAGGTAAAGAGAAAGAAGTTCTCGCTTTTCTCAAGAAAATTTGTGATTTATAAACAGCGTGATACGAAATTCGAACTCACAACGCTTAAAAATAAAGGAATATTGAAATTTTCGGACCTGGTTGCGGTCGAAAGCTTTTCAGTATCCCACTTTCATACCAGCATGTAAAACATATATATATATATATATATATATATATATATATATATATATATATATATATATATATATATATATATATATATATATATATATATATATATATATATATATATATATATATATATATATATATATATATATAGTTAGTTTACGAAAAACTAGGTAATCCGTATGGTATATGTATGTATAATGGATATATATGTATGTATATTGTAAAAAGGTGAAAATATTTTACCTTCTGTATTACCCGAGTTTCAAGCGGAATGAGAATAATGAATTTTTTTTCACACCACCTCCCCTTTTTGGTCATCTAATATGGTTAAAAAGAAAATCTGGGGTGTGCTGAGGAATACAATTTGCCAAGATACCTGACGAGACCTCATGGGTGAAACCAGGGTAGTACAGAATGTATAATATTTTCATCTTTTATAGCATTAACCCGCTCTGCATGTTCAATTTTTTGAACGGTGCATTGAGCATTGTTTTTTATGAGTCTTTGGCACGGTCATATATTTTGTATCTATCTATCTATCTATCTCTCTCTCTCTCTCTCTCTCTCTCTATATATATATATATATATATATATATATATATATATATATATATATATATATACACATATATATGTGTGTGTGTGTGTGTGAGAGAGATAAAAAATAGTTTTTTGGTATGCTATATGTATGGTTAAAAGTGCTAAATATCAGAGATAGAGCGTATGTAGATATAAAAGTGGACACTGAGGTCAACAACGAGTGGCGACAATCTGATTCATGCCTTAAACAGACTATGGCTTTCTGGTGTTGACCTCAGCGTTCACCTATATATATATATATATATATATATATATGTGTGTGTGTGTGTGTGTGTGTGTGTGTGTGTGTGTGTGTGTGTGTGTAAAAATTAACCCTTACATTTGCTTAGATAAAGTCGCCCAGAGGACGAAAAGCGTCGGCTAAGAATAGTTTTTCCTCTTGGCTTTTTATTCATACATACATACATACATACATACATACATACATACATATACATATATATATATATATATATATATATATATATATATATATACGTTTCCGAAGTCTCCAAGCGAGTGGACAGAACGATTACTGAACGGTTTGTCTACGATACTCTAGTGCTAAGGTGCTGAATATAACATCAATCAGCTAAGTGACAAATTTTATTTGTATTAATCATATATATATATATATATATATATATATATATATATATATATATATATATATATATATACATATATATATATAAATTCTATACCATTAATGTACAGACAAATAACCGTTTTTTTCTATTATTTTATTCTAAGTTTTGTTTCGGTGTTATTTTTTTCTACCAAGGTTCATTTATGCATCCACTCTCTATTTCTTTCTTAAATTCTTTCTTTCTTTCTTAAATTCTTTCTTTCTTTCTTAAATTCTTTTTTCTCTTTCTTTTTTAATTTTTCCTTTCTTAATTTTCTTATACAATTTCCATTATAACTCTCCTTTCACGTTTCTGTTTTTCTTGCCAAGTTTCTTTCTTTCTTTCTTTCACTCTATTTCTCACTCGTTTCTTTCTTTATCTTTGCTTTAGTCATGCATTTCTTCCTTTCTTTCTCATATTACATGTTTCTTTCTTAATTACATGTGATGATATCAAGCTTCACTATAACTATTTCTGTCTTATATTCTTTTCTCTTTCTTTCTTTCTTTCTTTCTTTCTTTCTTGCTTTGGTTTCTCCATTTTATATGTTTGTCTTTCTCCAATATTTCTTTCTGTCTTTCTTTCTTTCTTTCGATTCTAGTCATTTCTTTATATCTTTCTCTTCCTTCTTTTTTCTTTATTTCTTTCTATTATATTCTTTTCGTTTTTCTTTCTTTCTATTCTAGTCCATTCTTTCTTTCTTTTTCCTTTTCTTTCTTTCTTTCTTTCTTTCTTTCTTTCTTATCCTTTTGCATTTATTTATTTTCATTCACTGATATTTCTTTCTTTTTCCCGCAATTTTACCTACCATCCTTCCGTTTTCCCTCCTTCCTACCTTGCATATAGGTTGAAATGCATTTGTGCTGATCTCGTTCTGATTGGTTGATTGCAGGTGGGCTGGCTAATCACAACCACACGTGGGCATCCGCGTAGGCCCGACAATCTCAAAACAGACACACCGTTAAAACGGCCCATATGACCAACGCCCCTCTCCAAACCGTGTGAACACCTGCAGATTAAATTTTGTGTCTCTTGACTGATAGTAAAAATACAATGAAAACAACGCAGTACAATCACCGCATATACCCCGCCACACCCACACTCAATATTTTTCATGGCTGGTTTCGCAGAACATCCGTATTATTAAACTAAACACAGACGGCGATGACACAACACGCCTTTAGGCAATAGTTAGCAAGCTAAACACGTAGATCATTACCATTGCCCTTGTGGCAGACAAATAAATCTTTCTTTGTCTTTCTCTCTCTCTCTCCTTATCTTTCTTTCTTTCTCTCTCCCTCTCTCTCTCTCTCTATATATATATAGACCTATCTATTTATCTCTCTCTCTATATATATATATATATATATATATATATATATATATATAATGAAATGCCACCCACATTTTTAAACTTTCACCTGTGTGATGCTAGGGAACTTAGGCAAGGCTCAGTGGTGTGGCAATGGTGTCTTTATCTAGCTCATGTCTTACCTTTAATCATTAATCGTGGAATCATTTCTGCCTCACCATATATATATACAAACATATGCAGATTACACACGCACTCACACACGCACATACATACAGTGTGCAAGAGATAATTGTCGCAATTTTATATTTTTAATTTCGCGCATGCGCGTTGCTTGGTTATGATTTTGTCGACTGCGCAGTATAGTAGAGTCATTTGGGCAGCGTCTGTGAGAAAAAAAGCACCATGGCGCAATTCACACAGCCAGAAATTTGGAAACGGTATGCTGTACTGTTTGGTATTCGCGCCGGAAACTCCAATACGAACATTTCAAAGTGACTGCTTGTCAGTCTGAGGAGAATGCAGAGGATTCAGAAAGAGTTGGATGAGTCTAATGGCGATTACAAAGGTGTTTGGACATTCGAACGTAGTCATGCTAATAATGGCCCACAGAATAAGCTAGCTAACAATTGCACTTCGGATAAACACCTGGAATTCAATAGATATGTATATATTTATCTATTTATTTATAATGCTAAAATGATTAAATTTATTCATCATATATCATCTCGAAAAACTCATAAATACGTTGGACGCTATTGTAAGGGGTTAATATGCTAAGTAGTCTATCACTACCAGTGGTTTACCTATTTCAAGCCGCTGGCGAGTATTGTATTTTGTTGATGTTATAAATATTACAATTTCATTTTCAACCTTCATTTTAGTTATTCCTCATTCAGTAACCCTTTCTAGGTTACAACAGTTATATACATTATATTTATTATAATATTATATCTATCTATCTATCTATCTATCTATCTATCTATCTATCTATCTCTCTCTATATATATATATGTATGTATATATATATATGTGTGTGTGTGTGTGCGTGTTTGTGTGTGTGTGCGAAGAAAAAAACATGGCAAAATGAAAAAGGTTTTCGCGTGAAAAAAATGCTACCCTAATTGAAAGAGAAAACAATTTACGAAAATGAAAATTTTTAGAAAGTGCTTTAATCGCAAGATCATCCATAGTAAATTTGCGTACATTTTTTACAACGTTTCACCAATTTTGCAGATCATCTTCCAAATCCTCATTTCTCGCCAAGCAAGGCAATAAAGCCACTAAAACGCAAGGGATTACTGCGTGTTAGATATTACATACCATTAAGGAAAGAAGCTAATAAAAGAACAACAAATAAGAAGGTAGAAGATAATTGATATTGCATTTACATTTTTAAGCATCAAAGTTGACAGAGAAGCAAGAAGCCGGAAGAGAGCTTCACAAACACGAAGTGTGATAGAAGAAACCTTTGGTATAGAACTTACAGCTTCATCTAGCCAATTTAACTGTAAATTGATGAGAATCATTACAAGTCTAGTACTGCGCTTAAATACATAAAATCTAGGTACTATAGAGGAATGTTCATCAGAACAATTACCATGAAAGTATTTATAGATAAAGTACCGGGAAGATACATTACGGCGGTGAGAAAGTGACTGAAGCCTACCTGCCATATCAGGACCAATAACACTGCAACTTTTTTTTTTGATTTTATCAATAATTTTTTAACATATAACAGGAGCACCTGACCATATGTGGCAAAAATATTCAAAGCAAGGACGAATGGTAGACTTATAAATATGTAAGATAGATTCTGTCGAGAAAAATTATCTAGCTCGACACAGTGAACCAAACTTCTTAGCTGCAGACTTAGCAATTGATTCAATATCATATTAGCGGAAAACCTTTATCCGATAAAACGCAACGAGTCACTCTCTTGGTGTTTAGCATCAGCCATTCTGATGGAAGGTAAAAAAGTTCTCTCAAACGATTAAAAAAGAGCAGTTTCATATTTGAGGCGTTAAAATTAACACGCCACTCTTTGCTTTATTTAACAAATTATTGTATACCCTTGTGCAAATTAACTGGAACAACTGCATTAGTTTCATTTCTTTCGTCATTCGGTCAGTTTTAGACACACTGGAGTGACAGAGTGTAATCGATTTCTATTTTTTTTATCAGATTAGATCATTTGCAATGGGGTGCAGTAATATTTTTATATAGGAATAAAGTGTCAATGCCGACACTGGAGTTTGAACACAGATCACCAGCGAGCAAACACAGGCGATCCCATTTGAAATAAGTATACCACGTGATGGTCAAGGAAATATGTATGTGGGGATTAGCGTAACGTCTAAATGATCGCCATTTCTTTTTCTATCCTCGATTACTATACTGATCTATATTCTCTATAATATTCACTATACTATTCTCTATACTGATCACTACACAGATCACTATTCGGTGGTTACTTTTCGAGTGAGTATTATCGAGCAAGTACTATTAGTGCGCGTGTTATTCGAAGACATCTGACACTAGTATTGTTCAACGGCGTTACTATAGATTTATATGCGATTACAAAGTCTCTACTACAACGAGCATTACGAAAGTGACAACGAGTATTCATTGACATTACAAAATTTGCAACGAGTGTTCGTTGACATCACAAAAGTGGCGACGAGGATTCCTTGAACTTACACGAGGATTCCTTCAATTTACACGAGGAATAAATTAATCTGCAAAACATTCAGCGAAATGGAAGAATTAAAACCATTATCATTCAAATGTCGGTGCTAAAAAAGCAACAACAAGAACAACAGTTGCAGCAACAAAAACTATAGCAAGAACAACAATTGCAGCAACAAAAACATCGACAATCACAGCAATTACAATTACAACTACAACAACAGAAGATTTTTGTGTTGTTTACCAACATGATGGAAGGAAAAACTTCAGCTTCATTCATTCCAGATGCTGTTGCTAATTCAATCAGCGAATTTGTGTACAATCCACAAAAGGATAACTTTTCAAGCTTGTTATAGAAAATACGAAGGGATCTTCAAAAGCGGGTTGTTCGCATTGGAATGGTGAAAAAAAGTTCGGTTATTATTAAGGAAATTGTCTCCTGCCGAACATGAAAAATATGTGTTTTGGTGTAAAAGCATAGAAGGATAACACGGACTCGGATATAGATTAAATAGTATATTCTCGGAAACGTAGTACAAAGGTAAATGTGAACAGGAGAGTACTTTCTCTCACTGGTGTCCCGACTCATTCATTCACTCACTCTGTGGCTACTACTTGGTGACCCTCACTTGGTGACCCTCACTTGATGACTGACCTTACTCAGAGTTGGTAGCCACATTATATAGGTGTGGAAGAGTCCATTTGTAGGTAGGTCCCCACAATAATATGTAAATAGATTTCGAAAAAAAAAATCACGTGCTATAAATTTTGATGACTGTTCTAATACTATCAAAAACTTTTGGTGGTAGGAGTTCATTATTTAATACTCGATAGCAATGTCTTAATAAAGTCCAACGATGAAGATTTTGTCACTTATGCAAGAGTCATGAATCGAGAATGTGAAAAGTTCAAGTTAAATGTATTAACTCCTGATTTATTTAAATGCCTGATATTCGGACATGGTTTAACTTCGAATAAGGACGCAGAGATAAGTTCCAGGATACTTGCTAAATTAGAAATGGATCCCAAATTAACTCTACAAAAAATAGCGGAAGAGTGTCAGCGTATTGTGAATTTGAAACTCGATACTGCAAGTATTGAGGAAAAAATATGTTTGATTTCAATAGACGTCTATTTGCCTCTGCCCGTAACGAGTGTAAGCGTATCCTCGACGATGCCAAGTCACTATTTGCTGTTCGGATGAAGGAACGTATTGCATCCCGCAAATTTGGCTCCAAAGATAATTGGCGCCTCTGCAAGAGCGTTCTGAACAATAACAAACCCTCCATTCCTCCCCTGTTCAATCAGTTTGAGGTCCTGACCACCTCTGCCGACAAGGCTGAATGCTTTGCTCGGAAGTTTTCTTCCAATTCAACGCTAGTCTCTTCCGGGGTACCCTTCCCCGATTTCCCTCCCAGAACCGAGGCACTTTTGAACGGATTGCACATAACCCCGTCGTCGGTATTGGGCATTATTTCTAACTTAGATCACCACAAGGCTACTGGTGGTGACGGAATACCAGCCATTGTCCTGAAGAAATGCGCGCCTGAACTGGCGCCTGCCCTCTCTAAATTATACAACCGCTGCCTCAAGGAGTCTTGTTTTCCTGACTGCTGGAAGTCCTCAATCATTGTTCCTGTCTTTAAGAACTCTGGAAACCCATCCGACCCTTCCAATTACCGTCCTATCAGTCTCCTACCCCTCTTCAGCAAAGTCCTCGAGGCCATTATCAACACCAAAGTGATTAATCATCTGATATCCCATGATCTGCTCTCAGACAAGCAGTATGGTTTCCGCTTTGCCCGATCTACGGCCGATGTGCTTACGGCCATCACTGAATTTGTCTACCAAGCTATTCATAAAAACTGTGAAGCTCGTGCCGTGGCCCTAGACATCTCCAAAGCGTTTGATAGAGTTTGGCATGCCGGCATTCTTCGCAATCTCCAGGGTTATGGTATCACAGGTCGATTGTTTGACCTAATACAATCATTCCTGTCAAACCGGGAATTGAAGGTCGTTCTCAATGGATTCATCTCCAGCTCCTATCCCACTAACGCAGGTGTTTCTCAAGGCTCCATCCTAGGCCCTACTCTGTTCCTCATATTTATAAACGACCTTCCTGACGCCATAGACTCCCAAGTCGGCATCTATGCTGACGACACCACAATTTACTCCTGCCTCAAACACAAATCTAGTGATGCTGACAAAGTTCAAATTGAAAAGGACCTCCAATCGGTTGTGAACTGGGGCGAGAAATGGATGGTTAACTTTAACGCCTCTAAAACAAAACTGCTCTCTATTAACCACCACAAGGATCCATCCCTGCATCCCATTAGAATGTCTGAAGACCAACTTCTCGAGAGCTCCTCTCTGCGGCTGCTCGGTCTCACGCTGTCCGCTGATCTGAGATGGAACAAATACATCGAGTCAGTTGCATCATCCACCGCAAGGAAAGTTGGTTCCCTGTGCCGAGCCAGGAAATCTTTCTCCCTTGCATGGACCATTCGCCCTTGCATGGAGTATTGCTGCCATATATGGTCTGGAGCCCCTGCTGTTTGCTTCAGGGTTCTTGATAAGATCCAGAGACGGATATGCAATGTAATTGGCCCTGATCTGTCATCTCGTCTGCAGTTGCTCTCTCACAGACGCGATGTTGCCTCGCTCTGTCTTTTTTAGAAATACTTTCACGGTAATTGCCCCGAGGAGCTTCTTTCGCTTGTCCCTAGGCCTCTTGAATTTAAACGTCCTACGAGGCTGGCATCCCGTTCCCACCCCTTCACCGTTGAAACTGTTAGATGTAGACGTCTCTTCTACTCCAATAGCTTCATGTCTCGCACATCTCGCCTGTGGAACTCCCTTCCCTATTCCTGTTTCCCTGACAAATACAATCTCCAACTATTTAAGTGTAACGTCAATCGACATCTCCAGTTGCCTTGATCTATCGACTTCCTTTCTCCACATCCTTTCACCTTTCATTCCTATCTGCTCTCGCTCCAAATCTTCTGTAACCCCCTTGCCTTGATCGATCCACTGTCATTCTCTTTCTCCACATCCTCTCCTTTACCACTCCTATCTGCTCTTCCTCCAACCCTTCTATAACCCCTTGCGTGATAGTGGCCTCCATCCTTGCTTGGGGTGATACGCTTAAAAAAAAAAAAGAAAAAAAAAGACAATTCACAAATACATCTAAGAGAAAAAAAACAATTGTCCGACCATCTAATAGAAAAAAACTACATTTTACAACTCCTAACAGAACAGTAAAAAAAGACTATAAACCTCCCTCAATACCAAATACTTGCCACGGTTGAGGAGGTAAGCTTTTTAAAAATGATTGTTTTTCAAGAACAAAAAATACTATGAATGTGGGAGATTAGGATACAAACGTACGAGTTGCAGATACAAAACATGGAGAAAAATAAAACATATGTGAACATGATAAATACATGGAGTAACGATAAGAAACCTAAAAAGGAAATTAACAAGGCATCTCAAAAGAGGAAATTTGTTTTTGTGCAAATTAATGATGTAAAAATAAAATTGCAACTAGGTACAGCATCTGATACCAATATCATAAATGAACAGACATGGAGAAAAATGGGTAAACCAAGTTTATTGACTTCTAATAAAGTGCGCACGGAGTTTCAGGAAAGAGACTGAACTTTTGGGGTGAATTCAGCTGTAACGTTTCTTTTGTGGAAAACCAAAAAAAAAGCGGTGGTGTTTGCATTAAAGAATACTGCTAATTTGTTTGGAACAGACTGGATTGCATTGTTTAATCTTTGGGACCTTCCAATTAACTCTTTTTGCAACAAAATAAATATTGTTACCCCCGCTAATAATACGGCAAATGAAAATTTGAAAAATGAACTGAAAAAGAGTTTTCCAGAAGTTTTCTAAGAATGTCTAGGGACATGCACGAAAGCGAAAGCTAAGTTTGAGTGAAAAGAGAATGTAACACCGACATTTAAGTTAAAAAGTAGTGTACCTTTTGAGGACATAGATCCAATTAATAATGAATTGGACAGACTAGAAAAAATAGGTGTGATATCAAAAATAGATTGTTCCGAATGGGCATCACCAACAGTTTAACTTAACAGAAGGAATAATAAAATCCGCATATGTGCTGATTTTTCAACGGGGTTAAATGAAAGTTTAAAACAACATAACTACCCGTTACCAAATCCAGAGGAAATTTTTGCCAAACTGAATGGAGGTAATTTTTTTTCTAAATTGGACCTGTCAGACGTTTACCTACAAGTACTAGGGGACCAAGACTGTTCAAAACTATTAACAATTAACTCTCACAGAGGGTTATACAAATTCAACTAACTTCCTTTCGGTATAAAGGTAACACCAAGCATATTCCAACAGAAAATGGATACCATGCTTGTCGGTTTGGATTGTGCTCAAGCATATTTGGATGACGTACTTATTAAAAGTAAGCCCTGAAAGCAACATACGGAAGATGTAAAAAAAGTATTTGAGAGAATTAAAGAATATGGATTTAAGATCAATAAAGGAAAATGCGAATTGTTTATGTCCAGACTTAAATATCTAGGACAAATTATTGATGAAAACGGTAGATGACCGGATCCTTCAAGGGCGAGCGCAATAAAAGACATGTCCGTTCCAACAAATGTAACAAAGTTACAAGCATTTTTAGGGTTTGCTAATTATTATCATATATATATATATATATATATATATATATATATATATATATATATATATATATATATATATATACCAAACATGCACGAATTAAGAGGAACCTTGAATAACCTTCTGAAGTAAGATGTGAAATGGAATTGGACAAATAAATGTCAAAGTGTTTTCGAAGAGATCAAAAATGTCTTAACATCGAATTTGTCACTAGCTCATTTTGACACTAAATTAAAGATTGTGGTTGCATTAGATGCAAGTGATTCAGGTATTGGAGCAGTGATACTACACTAATATGCTCATGCTTCAAGATCATTGATTGTAGCTGAAAGAAGATACAGCCAGGTAGGAAAGTAAGCATTGGCCATCATATTTGCCATTAAAAAGTTTCACAAATTCATATATGGTAGAGAATTCATACTGCAAACAGACTATCGTCCATTATTGTCTATATATGGATAAAAAAAGGGCGTTCCTACACATTCAGTGAATAGACTGCAGAGCTGGGGAATTATCCTATTGAATTATAATTATAAAATGAAATTTCTATCATCCAAAAAATGATGTCATGCAGACGGATTATCTAGACTAATATCAAAATTCTGCGAATCACTTGAGGACACAGTAATTGCAGCGATAAGGGTCGAAAATGACATTAATAATGTATTATACAATACTGTAAGAGAACTGCCCATAACATTGGAGGAAATAAGAGGTAAGGCGGATAAAGACGACTTGATAATGAAAAATAAAGGAGAAATTAAGATCTAAAGGAAAAATATTATGGATCAAGATATCGAAAATTTAGTGAAATCATACAGAGGTTTTGCTCTGGCAGCGAAGTCACCGCCTATCAAAATGTAACCTTGGCCGAAATCCGATATGCCATGGTCAGAATACATATAGATTCGCAGGATCGTTAAACGTAGCATATTATCTAGTGGTAGTTGATAGTTACACAAAATGGCCAGAAATATTCAAATATAGAAGACCGACTACCACGGTAACGATAAATTTCCTACATGAGATTTTTGCAAGGTTCGGTGTTCCTGACTCTGTCGTTTCAGACAACAGGACTCAATTCGCGTCTAGTAAATTTACGTTTTTTTTTTTTGCAAATCATTAGCAATAAAAAACATTACAACTCCTCCTTATCACCCAAGATCAAACGGTCAAATGGAACGGTTTGTCGATACGTTTAAAAGGGCATTAAAAAGTCGAAGGGATAGGAGTCAGATGAAGTAATGATTTAGCAATTTCTGAGTGTTTACAGAATAGCACCAAACCCAAACACCGTGTCTGGAATGTCGCCTGCAGAGTTGATGTTCGCCAGGAAGATTGTCCGTTTTTAATAAATTATTACCAGAATGTAAGGTGAGAGCGTCAAGAAATTACAATATAATTAAATACTTCAAACCTGGAGATAAGATATTTTTTTTAAATGTATCAATGTGGAAAGGAATTCTAGGAAGATGGCTTTATAAAAAAACGGATCGGAAAAATGACATACATGGTCCAGGGACAAAGGTAGGAACAGAAGAGACAACTTAATCAGTTAAAACGGAGATTCACTGATTTAGTAAGTCCACGTTAAGAGGTACCGATGGAAATATTGTATGACGTTTGACGTACACACGCCATCAGAAATTAGTGAACCGAGTAAAAGAAAAATAATAGCAACGGAATATTTGAATATTGAACTGAAGCTGAAGAAATATAGACTCCAAAGGAAGTAATCTCAAAGGAGAGGTTTTATATAGCCGACACTGGAGTTTGAACACAGATCCTCAGCGAACAAATACAGGTGATCTCATTTGAAATAAGTATACCACGTGATGGTCAAGGAAGTGTATATATGGGAATTAGCGTGCCGTCTTCACCATTCCTATTCTATCCTCGATTACTAAACGGATCGCTATTATCTATAATATTCACTATACTATTCTCTATATTGATCACTACACAGATCACTATTCGGTGGTTACTTTTCGAGCGAGTATTATCGAGCAAGTAATATTAGTGCGAGTGTTATTCGAAGACGTCTGACACCAATATTGTTCAACGGCGTTACTATAGTTGTATCTGCGATTACAAAGTCTCTACTACAACTAGCATTACGTAAGTGACAACGAGTATTCATTGACATTACAAAAGTGGCAACGAGTGTTCGTTGACATCACAAAAAATATGAATCTGTTTTCGGGGTGTATGATGAAATTTTTTTTGGTCTTGAAAAATATTGCGTCATCCATGATTGCATCAGATTTTTATCACGCTCAGACACTACTGTCTCGACTGTCGATTAGTTGTCCTACGGCCATTGTCTGTGATGGATATTACTCCAAGAAAGCGTACAAAGTACTATAGAGTTGCATGGAAATTTTCCTTAATTAAATCCAATCGAGAATCTGTGGTCAATCTGCCAAAGAACAATCTTTGGCTGGCGAGCGTCTAGAAGAAGGACAACTCCGAATTCAAAACCCTATGTAGCACCGGTGAAGTACATACTATGAAATGATCGTGGAATTCACAATGGCCCAACTTCGGTCGATTTGATGGATGAATTATGGCACTAATAGTAAATATTTTCGTCTCGCTGAGTTTAGTGAGTTAGATCCCTGTTGAGGCCCCAACGTTACGATGCGTCATAATTAAAAATAATGGGTTATTTAATGTTTAAATAATAAAGTGAAATCCCATGATAGTCTGCGTAGACTATATATTAGAGTCGAGAGTTCGATCCTCCTAGGCTGCGCAGCTATTTTAATCTTGCCTCAAAGTTAAGATTAGCATCAATACATCTGTGCGTGTGTGTAAGCGAGATAGAAATAGCTATTATTACTATAATTATGCCGTATAGTCACATATGTACAACTTTCCCTGACAACTACAGTGTTCTCTTCAAGTCTTTGGTCAACCATTATCTACTTTCAACAACCTCATTCAGTCAATTTCTACCTTTGAGTGGCTCTTGGGCCTTGCACTGGGTGAACAACAGTAAAACGAAAATCTGACTCTTCATGATCTCATTTACATTTACAAGAGCCAGATCAGACAGAAAATGGAGTACTGTTGTTGTATTTGGGCGGGAGCTGCCCATTCCGCTCTTTCCAGTCTCGATAGATTTCAAAAGTGTCCCTGAGTCCTTTTGGGTGACGAATTATTTTCCACCTTCCAACCTCTCTCCCACAGGTGTGATGTGACAATGATCTCGCTTCTCTGTAGCTACTACCATGGAAAGTGCTCGGACGAACTATATTCCTGGGTTCGGCCATGTCTAAACTTCACGGCTAGGACCCGCCATGTCACATATATTGTAGCAAACCACCCACATTTCCACCGTATTCACTCAAACTACTTCTTCCTGCGAACAACTGCTTTGTAGAACCGACTCCAAAGAGGATGTTTTCTCTTTCACTACAATCTTAATCTGTTCAAGTCTAAAAGTAATCGTTATCTCCCTTCCTATCCGTATAATCTGCCTCTTAACGTAACTCTCTACCACGTGCACTTTACTAAGAAAAATTATGGTCTGTACCATTAAGTGGCAGCAAGTCTTTCCAAATCTATAGTAATTATTTCAGCATTCTTACATTTGCCATCCAGTAATCTGTCTGTTCAACGGTGATGTATGTTACAAATTTTTCTAATACAATAAACGATGTGGAAATAGACTTTTTTCTTTCTTTCTACACAGCTTTGAAAAAATACACTTTCCACTTCCAACCTCTTCATTCTCTTAACTTCTATTTCCACTTCCTTCTTCTGTACCCTTCTTTCTTTCTTCACACTTTTTTTAAAAAGATTGTGACACCTTCCTAAGCCTTTTTTCTTCGTTCTTTTCTTTCTTTCTCATTTCATTCCTCTTTTCAGTTTCTTTCTTGGCTGCGTCTTTTATTTTTTTTTAATTCTGACCCGTTCTGAAACCCCTTCTTTCTTTCTTTTTTTCTTTTTCAGTTGTGTTGTTTACTTTAACAGAAAATCCCAAATCACCAAACTAAGAAAAAAAAAGAAAAAATATTTTCATCTTCAACGTAAATGCAAACGCTGTCAGAAACGGACGCAAAAGCTTTTTCTTTTCTTCTTTCATTGTTTTTCATTCAGGCATTCCAATTTTTCTCTGTTCCGTGTTTAAAGCGAGATTTTCTATTTATCTCAGAAAGAAAACAACAATCAAAGTATCGTCACTAATCGTTGCTTGCCATGTTGAAAATTCTGTGCGGAATTCGATTAAAATATTTAGCCTATACATGGATTATACCATCACTTTGGGTCTTTATTTATCTTTCTTTAAACGCCAATATCAATTGTCTTTTGGTATTAAGAAAGATTTCATGTAAAATTCATGAAGCCGGAGAACGTTGGTTGAAGAAACGTGTTAAATACATTCATGAAAAAGGCTTTTGAATTAAGATGCTTTTTATATACGCCATATTTTTATATTAAATTGCACAAATAGATGTCTGTAAAGACTAGATGCTTATTATCTAGATACACGTTCATAGGCTAGAAATCTGTTTAGCTATATCCATATCGACATTAGTATTGATAAACCACTTAATTGTTAGAAACAAAATATTTCTATGTTTAAAACTGTTATGGTAATTTACCCACGCACGCATGAACTCTCCCAGCTATAAATAGGAACAGGTACTGTCTTTTGGAGAAGGAAGTTTCCAGCAATCAGCTCTGACAATCGGAGCGAACATTCTTGCTGTAACATTCTCGTTTGTAAAGGTTTGTATTACTGTTTCTGCAAATATATTTGTTTAACTCAATTGCTCTCTTTGTATCTTTATTTCTTGTCCTAAAAGGCCACAACAAAAACCGAGCTGTTATTTTACGGGATATGAAACATCGACCTCAGTTAAAGTGAATAAAACAGACGACAACATAAATATATGAAAATTTCAAACAAAACACAAAAGTATTCTTATAAAAACACGTGTGTGTGTGTGTGTGTGTGTGTGTGTGTGTGTGTGTGTGTGTGTGTGTCATATTCGAAATTCTTAATACAAGGTTAGCATGCATCTACTTGCAAAAGATTAGGTACCAAAATAATATGAATTTTGTACTTATTTGCTTGGTTTGTCACGAGTCTGAAATGTATGCGTCCTGCTTCTATAACTTCACGGAGCGAAAAGAGAAATATTGACTTTCCTGCCTACGATCTCTGATGCGGGTCATGTCAGGTCACGTGAATATTTATAATTAATTTTTACTGTTATTTTTGTTTGGGTCAAGAAGAGATAACTTTTTGTCTCTCGCTATAAGGTGTTTTTATCCATTCTTATTAGTGGAACATTTTTAATGTCACTGTTCATTAGAAGAATTTAAGTTTTGAATCTTTGGGTGAATTGGGTGCAAACACACGCGCATAAAGACGCACATATAGATACATAAATTTATACACACAACGCAGATATATACACACAACACAAATATACAAACTCTCTAAAACACACAAAACCGCTCATACACTAACATATACACAAACACATACATATATACATATGGGTACAATTTCAGATATAACAAAATATCTATATATAAAATTCTGTGACTTCCGTCCGTCCGTTACACCCTCTAAAGCAGCCATACATTGACCGATCGAAACCAAATTTAAAGGAGAAGTGCAAACAGGTAAGGCGGGTACAAAGTACAGTTGGTTTTACTAGGGTGCATAGCTTAGTACAATAAATTTTCATTATTTTCTTTGGAAAAATTAAAAGTTTTATTATTTAACATAAAACATATTCCTACTATTTTAAAAAGAATTTAATGATTAAAACAAATACTTATTTAATAAAAATGCAATATCGCTTTTACATTTTTCTTTAGGTTTTTATATATACAAAAATCCAGTTTCCAGTTCGCCCTGCGTTTGCGAGAAATATTTACAAGGAAATATTTACATATGGCCAGTTCTATGTTGCATGTTCAAGAGTAAAATATCCTAAGAATTTATTCTTTGTCGTTAAAAAGGAAAAAAATAAATTTTCTTAAAAATATTTTTACCATTAAAGCCTATAAAATTAAATTAAAGAAATTAAACAGCGAAATAGCCCAGTCAAATTTCATCGATTGGCACGGGAAATTGAACGAAACGTAACGTTTGTAAATATCAACCAAAATGTTAAAGATAACTTCAACAATATTAAATATTGTGAGGATATCAACACACTGAAGCGTGTTGCAACAAATTCTAGTATTTTTAAAAGAACAATGTGACTATAGACAAAAGAAAAACTTAGCTGACATGTTTCTGAGGGACATTATCAAGGCAAATGTAAGGATTTTATTTTGCAACAAGTATTTTTTTAATTTTTATAATTTCGCCCCAAGTAGAGCGATAATGAAAAGAAGCAGCGAATTACAGGGAGTGAAAAAGAATAAACAGACTTTAGTGAGGAGAAGTGGGGAAAAGGACAATAAAAGAACAGGATTCAGGAAGACAGAAGATGGAGATTGTCGTTGCATTTAAATTTTTGAAAATTGTATGCGACAGAGAAGGAAGAAATCAAAAGGGTGTTCCACAGGCGAGAAAAGAGGCTATTGGAATAAAACAGACGGTTGAATCTAATTCAACAGTAAATCAGTGAGATTTAGATGCCAATCTAGCAGCACGCTTATATTCATGCCATCAAGGCACTAAGGGAAAAAAAGCACATCAGAACAGTAGCCACGTCACGTCGGTGAGAAAATGAACGAAAGTTATTCAAAAATTTTAAATTTAATAACGCTCTAAAATATATATCAGGTTAAATGAAAAGTCCAGGTATATTATGGAGGATGCTAAGTAATATAATTTAATGTCTAATAAACAATAGTGAGTAAATGTTGTTAAAGCCGCACTTATCAAAAGAGAAATTAATTTAGATGGAAAATTCTTGAGAGTGACACTATCGAATCTTATCAAAATATACATCTTAAATTGGCGTTCCGTTTTTTTTTTTCCAAATATCTCTTTTTCTCAAATAAATACTCTTTTAATAAGCCAACGGACATGACGATAAAAATGTTAAAAAAATGAAATTCATAACCTTCTATTATTTAAAATGTAGAACACATAAATTAATCCCAAACTAAAATGATATAAATATTAATTACATTAAAAAATAGAAATTCCACAAGATTTACTCCCTTTTGTTTATTAGATATTAAATTACATCCCTCACGATCCTCCATAGTTTGCCTTAAAAAAAACGTCAAAAATGGAGTTTATAATTAGTGCTGCTGCCTTTAGCTAGAATAATTGCCTCACTTTGATGCGGTATTAGATGGAACTGTGTCAGATTTTTAATTGGGAGTATTTTTCGGTTCTTTTAATCCCAAAGGTCTTGGAGATTGCGTGGTTTTCTTTGGAAAACATGTTCCTTTAGTCCACATCACATTGGTTCAATAATAGTGAGGTCAGGACTTTGTGCTAGCCAGTGTTCCAAAAGTTGAATATCTTCATCCAAAAGAAACCATTTTGTTGCATGTGATGTGTGTCAAAGAGCACCGTCACTCTGAAACATTTCTCCATCTTTGTAGTCCGACAGAAGATTAGACCGTCGTAAACGTAATATAGTTTTCGCTGTTGAGGTTTCTATCAACTTTGACCAATTTTCTTCTGCCATCGCTTTTGATGCAAACCAACAACATTAAGTGTTCACCACCAAATTTTACATCTTTGTGGTTATCTTCCATTGTTTCTTTCTTCCACTGGTTCGCATACATATTCTCTTGCATTAGAAGCTAAACGTATTTTGCATTCATCACTAAAAAATACTTCAGCATTCTATGTTAGATGTTCTTTTAACCACTTCAATCTTCTACTCCAATGTTTTGGGGATAATGATTTTGTTTTTCTGCTATACGCCCGTTCAAGTAGTTCTATCGTAATAATCTGTATATTGTATTAAGTGATAGCTCACTGTTAAGACAGCATTTCTTAAGACTGGTATTCTTTGCTCTAAGAATACTTCCAGTAGTAACACACGACTGTTGAATGATTTGGACACTGTTCCTGGAAATACAAAGCCACCTGAGAATCTCTCCTTGAGTCATCTTCCTCTTCTGAAAAGTATTCAATATCAGGAATTTTTTTACCCGATGCGATTTGTCTTCTGGTGAACTTTATCAAAACATAGTATTTATAAACAGAAGCAAAAAATGTCGTCAGTTTTTCTGAATTTTTCAGTTTAAAAACGCACATAAATATGCATCAGGTTAACTGAAAATCAAGGTAAATTATGGAAAATGCTAAGTGATGTAATTTAATGTCTAATAAAAGAAAGTGAATAAATGTTGTTGTTGTTGTTGAAGTTTTTTATTTTAATTTGAGATTAATTTATGTATTACATATTTAAATAAAATAAAGTTTTGAATTTAATCGTTTTCTTTTAATTTTGAAATTTAAAAAAACTGTCTGTATTCATATTGTCATTTTACTCATATATTTTGACTATATCTGAATTTTTACACTCGCCCCCCCCACACACACATTGACAAGTATATATATATATATATATATATATATATATATATATATATATATATATATATATATGGGGGGCGGGTTTGCTTGCGTGTGTGTGTAAAGAATTAATGGATTTATTTTTAGTCCTACATTTTTATTACTTAAATGTTTATTTTTAGCAAAATGTCATCTTCAGGGTTTTGTTTTATCAGGATCTTATTTTATCTAAGACAAATTTGTTGTGTTTTTCTGAATTTTTTATTTATTTGTGACTTGAAATACGCTAAATTTATGTACTGTACGATTTTTAAATTTTATGTGAGCATACTCGTGCAATCTTCCTTTAATGAGTATACCAAGAAGGTTGTCCGTGAATATGAGAGGATCATATTAAAAATAAGTAGACAAAACTTGTCTAAATAATTTAATGAGACATGTCTTAATGAAAACATTCTTCCAAAATATACGCAATATATATATATATATATATATATATATATATATATATATATATATATATATAAAAGTGAACATTGAAGTCAACACTCAGAGGCGACAGGCTGTTTCATGCTAGACGCAATCGCCAGTATCTAGCATGAAATAGCCTGACGCCTATGAGTGTTGACTTCAATGTTCACTTTTTATATTTACATACTGTCTATCTCTAATATTGAGCACTTTATCCCATAAATATTGCATGCCTTAAAACTATATATCTTCATATATATATATATATATATATATATGCAAAGAAACATGCAAAGAAACAGCTAGACAGGCACATTCTGATTTCTGTTCGACTGAGGTGATAATGCAATTTGATTTATGGCAACCTCTTATCCTCTAAGAGATCGCAATACATTTTCCTTACGTACAGTTTTGTCTTTCATTGTAACCTGAAGATTTCTACGGCGAAACTCGTTGTTCATAGATTTTTCAACGCACACACACACACACACACACACACACACACACACACACACACACACACACGCAGACACGCACACACACATATATATAAAGAGAGGGAGAGAGAGAGGGGGAAAGTGTGTGAAAAGCGAAGAAAAGAAAAAATCTCCAAACACAGCTCTAAAAATTTAAATAATTTTATTATTGTGTGTGAAAATATTCTTTGCTTTCTTTTAAATTGAAATAAATAAATTATAAAGTTCCTCGCAAACAAAGTTTATACAAAAATGTTTAGATTTTCTTTCTACAACACAAAAAATGAATTGCTTTAGTATAGTGTGAAAGGTATATGGGAATTCATCATGCAAAAAACCATGATTTACATTATTTTATGTCTGAATTTAATATGATTTAATCAGCAGCCGATAATATCTGTGCTACTATCGTTTCTAAAATTACGCATTGTTACTGTCTCACTTGGGAATATTTCGTAATTTAAACTAGTTTATGTAAATACATAAAAAGCAAGGAATAATTTACAAAATGGAAACTTAGTAGTAAATAAGTTAATTTGAGTATGCGAAAATTTGAGAATTCAGTATTATTTACATCACCTGTTGGGGAAATATTGAAAGTTACGCTATTTAAATTACGCTATTTATAAGAAAAACTCAGATCAAAGGAAGTTCAAATTTTGATTAATTAAACTCAGAATTTTAATTGTTTAATAAATATATTTCCCAATTTATGATACTGATTTTTGGGAGAGAAAAAGTTGTTAATCATTTTCTGGCTGTGAGCCTTCAATTTCTTCACCAAATGACTTGAAAGTTTGTTAGCTATTTCAAATCTTGAATGGCATTTGAAATAATGTCACTGACTAGTTACTAAATGCTTATGACGGAAGTGGAATTTGAAGTTTGTGTGAGCCTATTTTTGCACAAAATTGAGATTCTAGTGATGCTACATAAATCTAATAAATTTTTCTACAATTTTTAATGTGTTTTTACATACACACACGCACGCACACACACACACACACACACACACATATATATATATATATATATATATATAAGTGAACAGATGGCCTCAAGATTGCGTTCAAGCACCAAATGACAGCCGCCACTTGTTATCGACCGCAGTATTATATTTACATACGCTCTATCTCTGATATAGAGCACTTTTACCCATAAATATAGCGTATTTAAAACTATATTTTCTCTTTCTCTCTCTCTCTCTCTCTCTCGCACACACACACACACACACACACACACACACACACCCATATATATATATATATAAATGTAAAAGAACGAAAAGAATAAAATTCAAACGTTCATAACATCAATTTAAAACGGGATCAATACAAGAGTAGAGCAATAAATATTTTTTATAAAACTTGCATGTTCTAATGTAACAGTTAATATAGATAGATAGATAGATAGATAGATAGATAGATAGATAGATAGATAGATAGATAGATAGAGAACTACACACACACACATATAGAGGGAGAGCGAGACAGACAGTCAGAGGGAAAGAGAGGAAAGGGAGAAAGAGAGAGATATTATATAATTTCTGGTATCTTTTATAATCGGATCGGAAACGATTTCTCCTCAATTTTTCCCATAATTCTTTGTTTCACAATTTATCGTAAGTTTTTTTTCTCTCCGCTTTTTTTTCACGGTCGGTCGTTATTTGATAACTGATACTGATAATCGATAACTGATATTGATAACTGATAACTGATACTGAAAACTGATATTGATAACTAATACTGCAAATGTGGACGACATGCTTTCAACATTCTTTATATCCTCATCTCTCTATTTCTTTCCAAACTTAAAGCCAAACAACAAGATCCCTGTGAATTCGACGCTATACAAAACTCTTTCGACTTATGAACTTGGGTTGATTATTTCCGAAATAAACGGAGAACACTAAGCACCAATCTCACGAAACATGAATAAATGAAAATTGTTTGTAAAACTTTTAGACTTAATATGATTGATTCGTTTTTTACGGCTTATCAACCCTTTGCAAATTATTTAAAGCCAATAAATATTTTTAGATTGTAAGAACTTTTTGAGGAGATATATATGATTTATTGATACAAGCTTTACTAATTAACTTATAGCTGGTGGGGGAAGAGTTGAATTTATACCTTTCCCAAGAGTCTTTGCGCGTAAGTGAATATAATGAATCCAAATGGAACTCGGCTTTCCAATTAACAATTCTGACCCATTATCCATTACATCATCTGCACATAAAATCTTACATGACCTGATATTACCAAGCGGTTACCCATCTAGGTACTGATCAGGTCCGACGTTATTTTAGGAAATAAATTATGAATCTAGATTTCAACAAGAGAACCCGTAAAGTTAAAACCAAAAACTTTATTTTTCTTACGCTATAAATTGGTCATATATATATATATATATATATATATATATATATATATATATATATATATGACCAATTTACATATATATATATATATATATATATATATATATATATATATATATTACATAAATCATTCATACAAAAAGCAGATAGTGAAGTTAATGATATAAATGGCAAGAATCACTCACGCAAATAATTTTTAATAAAATACATTAACCTCGAACCTGTAAATGAATGTTATGATCCCTGTTTATAAATTCCAGTTGTATAAGGTCTTTTTTTTTACTACAAACTCTTACTGTAAATATTACTATATTAATACGTAAACGCACAAATTAAAATTTTAAAAAAAATTCAACCTCTGCGTTGCGACTGCACGCTCCAAAATTTCTCACAGTTAACAATAACACATTTCTAAAAAAAAACATATTTCAGAGTACATCTTAACTTTCGTTGTCCTGTTATTACCTGGATGTAAAAAAGACATATCTATTTCCATATCTGAGGATGATTGTATGCTCAATCGAAAGCTTGTAGTAAAAAAAGACCTTATACAACTGGAATTTATAAATAGGGATCATAACATTCATTTACAGGTTCGAGGTTAATATATTTTATCAGAAATTGTTTCATGTAATGTAAATTGAACTGCAGCACATACTTGATATATATATATATATATATATATATATATATATATATATATATATATATATATATATATATAAGTGAACATTGAAGTCAACACTCGGAGGCGACAGGCTGTTCCATGCTAGATGCAATCGTCAGGCCGCGAGTGTTGGATTTTTCTCAACTAATGAAACAGTCGCCTCTGAGTGTTGACTTCAATGTTCATTTTTATATTTATATACGCTCTATCTCTGATATTGAGCAATTTATCCCATAAATATAGCACACCTTAAGACTATATTTCTTCATATATATATATATATATATATATATATATATATATATATATATATATATATATATATAAACACATTTAACATATACGCACACACACATACACAAAGAGAAAAAATAACCCAACACCAAGAATAAGCCATTCCGAGCCATTCTTGGCAAAGACAATATTTCTTTGAAGCTGGTGAACTGGCGCTACAGAATCACAAAGAACTGTACCAAATAGCAGAAACCACATGTCTTAAGGACTACCAAAAGCGGCAAAAACTAAATGGATAAACTAAATGGATAGAACATGTAACTCGAATAGACAATTATGACATAACCAAGATATTAACATTCCATACCACTTCAAACAAAAGGTTAGGAAGGAAACCCCCATCAATACTGGAAAGAGCGATAAAAGCTACTGGATTCGCGAAATCTGTTTTCTTAAAAAAGTGCTTTAAGAGAAAGATTTTAGCAATTTCAAATTAAATCAGTACTGGTTGCTCGGTTAATGAATGCCAAATGTTTCCTTGGAGGGAAACGGCTGAAATTACCATTACTATTACCATCCATCGCACCACCCACACATCCAAGCTTACAGCACCTGATGCGACTTTTTTCAGATAATTTTCAATAAAAGTAATTTTGTCTGAATTTCTGGGACTATTGTCCTCATCTTAAGGGGTTTTATCACAACCCTTCGGCCGTTGTACCCTCCGGCCGTTGTACCCTCCGGCCGTTGTACCCTCCGGCCGTCCCATGGTGCCTATCGATCTGGGTAATCTACAGTGGGTAAAAGCGTTGGTTTGTAAATTTGATGACATCGTGCTTGTGAGTTCAATTCCTATGTCGGGCAGTGTGTACTTCTACTCAGTGGAAACGGGCAAGCAATGGCTGAACAATACTAAATAAAAGTAAGAACTAGACGAGATATCCCAAGACATGAACAGTGAAACGATCTACCCCCGGAGGTTAAATAACGAGTTCAGTTCAGAATTCCCTGCAGGTTACTCAGATTGATATACACCTGAGGAAGGCCGGAGGGCACAACGGCTGAAACGTTTTGATAAAAACAACCAAGATGTGGACAATATTCCCAATATAAATAGTGTAAAGTAGTTTCTTTGTAAATTTTACAAATTATTTTTTATGAGATAAGACGGTTTTAAGAAACATTCAACTTTTCATATTTGATAATAAGCAGAAGTTTTTAATAAATTAATATCAAAATATCAATTGAAGTCAAAAGTCTGTTCAGTTTGATTATATTGTTGAATTTATTTACATTGTTGAATTTATTTCGAAAACTATCGCCAGACTTAGTTTCATTTGTAAACAACAGAAAAAAAAATGCGTAAAATTTTAACCTACATTTTTCTCTTTTTCGTGACGATTTTAATTCAGGAATTTAAATTCTGATATTTTCTGTAAATTTCAAATTGATTTGCTTGATCCTGAGCCTTTGTTTAAAAAAAAGAAAGAAAGAAAGAACTTTAATCTTCATTGAAAAGATCGAATCAAATAACGTCTACGCCAGTTTAGCAACTACACTGAAGCCAATTCAGTATTCTTTTCACGGACAGTCTTTTGAGTCTACCCTTAGAAGAGAGAGAGAGTGAGGGAGAGAGATGTGGAGAGTGAAAGGGTGGAGAGGGAAAAGAAAGAGGGAGAGGGAGAGCGGGAGGGAGAGAGAAAGAAGAAATGACAGTGAATTTTAAAAATTATTGCACAGATGTCTGCCTTAAGAGGGAAAATCGAAATAATTACATTTGAAAAAGAATAATATTCTGTAATGAACGAGATAGACAAAAATACGCTAAACAATTTAAGATATATATATATATATATATATATATATATATATATATATATATATATATATATATATATATATATATATATATATATAATGCATTTGTTATGGTATATTCAGGGAAGAAGAATTCATCTAAACAAAGTTTGCTAAATACAACCAAAAAGTTCTGGTCTGTATATTTTATTTCTTATTGTATTTTTTTCCAAAAATTCTGAAAAAACTGTCCGAAGTCTCTGTTTGTTCCGATATATGAAGTGTGGTCAAAATTCAACCAAATTTTTCATTTGTTAGAAATAGAAATACACAGTACGCAAAGAGATTGAATAAAGTTGATCATTAGGGCATTTGATTTCATGAATAAAAATTTATCAGACAATTATATTAATCCTGTTACCATATCTGGTCTGGTGTCCCTGCTGTTCCCCTGAGTTTCTCGACAAAACCTAAAAAGGGATCTGTAATGTAATCGTTGTTGATTTAGTATCTCGATCTTCAGTCTCTTTCTAATCAAAATGATGTAGCTTCCCTCTGTCTTTTCTACAAATATTTTTATGACTACTGCTCGGACGATCTACCTGCCCTGGTGACCCGACTACATGAATTTAAGCGTGCTACTAGATTGGCATTTTACTGTTGAAATAGTTAAATGTAACCGCCACTTCTATTCCAACAGCTTCTTTTCTCGCACTTCCCGACATTGGAACTCCCTTCTTTTTACTTGCTTCCCTGATAATCTTAAATGCAACGTCAATCGCCATCTTTTGTTTCACTGGTTCCCGTTCTTTTTATCCTTTCCTCAATCCTCCTCACACCCACTATTTTTTCTCACACTCACTCTCCGTAACCCCTGCGTGCAAGTGGCACTCCAGCCTTTCTTGGAGTGAAATGCTTAAAAAGAATTAACTTTCAGTGAAAAATGTTCAATTGACTTCCATGTAACAAGTCAAATTTTCATAAATTACATTTATGAATGAATTTTTCAAAAATATTTTGTTTTTGCAATGAAAACATAAAATAATATAACAAGCTGGAAGGAAATAAATCTCACTTATTCTCAAAGAAAGATGCAAGCCAACCTGAAAAAAAGTAGACCCCCCCCCCCACGTATACCATCTCTAACACCAATGTAAGGGGTCTACGTTCTGAAGATAGAGTTCCACTTCTGGAAAGTGGAACTCCATGTTCACTCTAAACTTGACATCCCGTTCCTGTCTGAAACGGGTATCAGTGCCTCAACTGCATTGCAGGAGCTCACAATCTCGAGATACTCATCCATTATAACAAAATATGACCACCTAAATCGCCACGGTCACAGACTCGGAGACTACATCAAGGACGAGTTTCCCTGTGGTAGGGAAACAAAAAAACGAGGGCCCTGATATCCCGTATATGTGCTTCTTCATGGCACATCCATAGTACCACATTCGCCTATGCTCTGTATCGTCCTCAGGGTGAAGGGTCGGTAATCTTCGAATGAATATCAGAGAGGATTGACAATATGCTCACCGAATTTCCCTCGGTCAATTTCCGCATATGATGTGACATCAATGTTCACCACAAAGAGTGGTTAGTCCACTCTAACAAAACCGATGACAAAGGCAGATATTGCAGAGACTATGAACTAACCCACCAAGTCCCGGATGCGACTTTTTTCTAACGTTCTGCCGTGACAAATGCTCAGCAAAGCATTTAATTTGGAACGTCAGACCATTCCTTAGTCAGTGTCTATATAACCCCAAACCCATATTATCCCCTGATTAAACGTTCCATAGAGCGGCTTTTTGCTAGGCGAAAGCAGACTGAGACAGTTTTTGGTCGGAAGTTCCTATCCCAACCTTCTTCAAAATGCTGCCCCCAAAACTGCTGCCCTAATCTCCTAACGGATCCCTTCTGGAATGGAGTGTTTTATACCCCACAAAGAATTTCAGAAAAGGCCAAACAGTCAGCCCTGGCTCACCACTGATTGCGCTGCAGCCATAGCTCACCAGAACCACTACCTATCGAAAGGAGCGATGAAGTCTAGGGGTTACTTCTTTCAGAACCGCCCACAATCGCTATAAAAAGAGTTCTGGAAAAGTGCAGCTATGCCAGACCTTGTCTATTGCAATTTACAAAAGTATCTGTGTTTAAGGATATTACAAAGAGTTAATAATTTAACTAGTTCTAAATTTAAATTTTTAAATTTAATTATTTTTATCATTATCCTTTCATATTCACGTATATTTTCCCTCTGGAAGCGACTGGTTAGCAGGGTTAAATTACTGTTTTTAAACTAATGCTAAGCAGACACTTCCTCTGTTAAATGGTATAACACGTCAGGCTATGTGATGGTTCCGTGAAAGATACAGAATCGATTCTTCCTATCGAGGGACACATATTTTCTATGAGATTTTTCGGTCATTCAGGACAGTAAATATTGTTAGTACTGTTTATTATAAACGGAGCAATTACTTAAATATTTGTATCTATAAATAATTGTCGGACTTAGTCCACTTCATAATATATATATATGTGTGTGTGTCTGTGTGTGTGTGTGTGTGTGTGTGTGTGTGTGTGTGTGTGTGTGTGTGTGTGTGTGTGTGTGTGTGTGTTTAGGCAGCAAATTCTCTTTTAGCCATGTCTGATTGAATAAATTGCAAACATTATGCCTGCTTATTTTTATCATAATCCTTTCATATTCACGAATATTTTCCGTATATTACAAATAAGGCAAGAAATGCACTGTTAGAGAAACCAGTGATAGTATTATTAAATATATATATAACAATTCATCTCTCCCTCCATTAAAAATTAAACTTAAGATACTAAGAAAATTACTTTTAACCTGTACCCATGGTTCCCAATAAGAAATAAAATTAATCATATATTATATAAAATACAATACAACTAATTTAATTATTCGTAATAACTCCTCCCCACCAACTAATACATTACGTAACATCAACATCATATATCAATTCAAATGTTCCTTGGGAGAATGTATCTCCGACAGAAAAGCAAATATATATGTGGGATATACGACAACTACATTATCAAGACGTCTTACTCTACACATGTCTGGCGATTCGTCTATTGAGAGACATTTACACCAACATTCCTGTCCACATTCACAGTATAGAAAAATACTGATTGATAACACAACTATCCTACACGAAGAAAACAACAAATTAAAACTATAGATCCTCGAATCAATCGTCATTAAAAAAAAGCCGACACTGAATAGAATCAGCTAAGAATACTGTAATAATATTCTAAAATGCCGAGGACAGTTTTCACACTTTAATGCGCGCTCAACCATGATATTGCAACATAAAAGAAAAAAATTCCATAGTGGATAACTATTCACGTTCTAATGAACGCTAAATCATAACTGTCAGCCAAAGCATTTAAACGCAAAAACAAAATCAGTAATGGATAGTTACACATAGTTTCTGCCTTACTAGTTGCACCCCTGATAATGCTCTCAGAAAGAGATAGAAAGTACTTAGGAAATAAAAGTGATTTTCACTGTTACGGTGCATTGCTTGCCTCATTTGATTGTAATATACCGAAAAATATTCTTGAATGTGAAAGGATAATGATAAAAATAAGCAGACATAATCTGTATGTAATTTATTGAATCATATATATATATATCGTGGACTCTCCCGTCGTTTTAATGTCTCAATATTTTTATTGTTCAAAACACACACACACACACACACACACACACACACACACACACACATATATATATATATAGAGAGAGAGAGAGAGAGAGAGAAAGAGAAATGAAAAGTGACACACCAGCATATATATATAAAAATATACACACGCATAGAGAGATAGAAAGATAGAAACGAAGATATATATAAATAGTGTAAAGTAGTTTCTTTGTAAATTTTACAAATTATTTTTTATGAGATAAGACGGTTTTAAGAAACATTCAACTTTTCATATTTGATAATAAGCAGAAGTTTTTAATAAATTAATATCAAAATATCAATTGAAGTCAAAAGTCTGTTCAGTTTGATTATATTGTTGAATTTATTTACATTGTTGAATTTATTTCGAAAACTATCGCCAGACTTAGTTTCATTTGTAAACAACAGAAAAAAAAATGCGTAAAATTTTAACCTACATTTTTCTCTTTTTCGTGACGATTTTAATTCAGGAATTTAAATTCTGATATTTTCTGTAAATTTCAAATTGATTTGCTTGATCCTGAGCCTTTGTTTAAAAAAAAGAAAGAAAGAAAGAACTTTAATCTTCATTGAAAAGATCGAATCAAATAACGTCTACGCCAGTTTAGCAACTACACTGAAGCCAATTCAGTATTCTTTTCACGGACAGTCTTTTGAGTCTACCCTTAGAAGAGAGAGAGAGTGAGGGAGAGAGATGTGGAGAGTGAAAGGGTGGAGAGGGAAAAGAAAGAGGGAGAGGGAGAGCGGGAGGGAGAGAGAAAGAAGAAATGACAGTGAATTTTAAAAATTATTGCACAGATGTCTGCCTTAAGAGGGAAAATCGAAATAATTACATTTGAAAAAGAATAATATTCTGTAATGAACGAGATAGACAAAAATACGCTAAACAATTTAAGATATATATATATATATATATATATATATATATATATATATATATATATATACATATAATGCATTTGTTATGGTATATTCAGGGAAGAAGAATTCATCTAAACAAAGTTTGCTAAATACAACCAAAAAGTTCTGGTCTGTATATTTTATTTCTTATTGTATTTTTTTCCAAAAATTCTGAAAAAACTGTCCGAAGTCTCTGTTTGTTCCGATATATGAAGTGTGGTCAAAATTCAACCAAATTTTTCATTTGTTAGAAATAGAAATACACAGTACGCAAAGAGATTGAATAAAGTTGATCATTAGGGCATTTGATTTCATGAATAAAAATTTATCAGACAATTATATTAATCCTGTTACCATATCTGGTCTGGTGTCCCTGCTGTTCCCCTGAGTTTCTCGACAAAACCTAAAAAGGGATCTGTAATGTAATCGTTGTTGATTTAGTATCTCGATCTTCAGTCTCTTTCTAATCAAAATGATGTAGCTTCCCTCTGTCTTTTCTACAAATATTTTTATGACTACTGCTCGGACGATCTACCTGCCCTGGTGACCCGACTACATGAATTTAAGCGTGCTACTAGATTGGCATTTTACTGTTGAAATAGTTAAATGTAACCGCCACTTCTATTCCAACAGCTTCTTTTCTCGCACTTCCCGACATTGGAACTCCCTTCTTTTTACTTGCTTCCCTGATAATCTTAAATGCAACGTCAATCGCCATCTTTTGTTTCACTGGTTCCCGTTCTTTTTATCCTTTCCTCAATCCTCCTCACACCCACTATTTTTTCTCACACTCACTCTCCGTAACCCCTGCGTGCAAGTGGCACTCCAGCCTTTCTTGGAGTGAAATGCTTAAAAAGAATTAACTTTCAGTGAAAAATGTTCAATTGACTTCCATGTAACAAGTCAAATTTTCATAAATTACATTTATGAATGAATTTTTCAAAAATATTTTGTTTTTGCAATGAAAACATAAAATAATATAACAAGCTGGAAGGAAATAAATCTCACTTATTCTCAAAGAAAGATGCAAGCCAACCTGAAAAAAAGTAGACCCCCCCCCACGTATACCATCTCTAACACCAATGTAAGGGGTCTACGTTCTGAAGATAGAGTTCCACTTCTGGAAAGTGGAACTCCATGTTCACTCTAAACTTGACATCCCGTTCCTGTCTGAAACGGGTATCAGTGCCTCAACTGCATTGCAGGAGCTCACAATCTCGAGATACTCATCCATTATAACAAAATATGACCACCTAAATCGCCACGGTCACAGACTCGGAGACTACATCAAGGACGAGTTTCCCTGTGGTAGGGAAACAAAAAAACGAGGGCCCTGATATCCCGTATATGTGCTTCTTCATGGCACATCCATAGTACCACATTCGCCTATGCTCTGTATCGTCCTCAGGGTGAAGGGTCGGTAATCTTCGAATGAATATCAGAGAGGATTGACAATATGCTCACCGAATTTCCCTCGGTCAATTTCCGCATATGATGTGACATCAATGTTCACCACAAAGAGTGGTTAGTCCACTCTAACAAAACCGATGACAAAGGCAGATATTGCAGAGACTATGAACTAACCCACCAAGTCCCGGATGCGACTTTTTTCTAACGTTCTGCCGTGACAAATGCTCAGCAAAGCATTTAATTTGGAACGTCAGACCATTCCTTAGTCAGTGTCTATATAACCCCAAACCCATATTATCCCCTGATTAAACGTTCCATAGAGCGGCTTTTTGCTAGGCGAAAGCAGACTGAGACAGTTTTTGGTCGGAAGTTCCTATCCCAACCTTCTTCAAAATGCTGCCCCCAAAACTGCTGCCCTAATCTCCTAACGGATCCCTTCTGGAATGGAGTGTTTTATACCCCACAAAGAATTTCAGAAAAGGCCAAACAGTCAGCCCTGGCTCACCACTGATTGCGCTGCAGCCATAGCTCACCAGAACCACTACCTATCGAAAGGAGCGATGAAGTCTAGGGGTTACTTCTTTCAGAACCGCCCACAATCGCTATAAAAAGAGTTCTGGAAAAGTGCAGCTATGCCAGACCTTGTCTATTGCAATTTACAAAAGTATCTGTGTTTAAGGATATTACAAAGAGTTAATAATTTAACTAGTTCTAAATTTAAATTTTTAAATTTAATTATTTTTATCATTATCCTTTCATATTCACGTATATTTTCCCTCTGGAAGCGACTGGTTAGCAGGGTTAAATTACTGTTTTTAAACTAATGCTAAGCAGACACTTCCTCTGTTAAATGGTATAACACGTCAGGCTATGTGATGGTTCCGTGAAAGATACAGAATCGATTCTTCCTATCGAGGGACACATATTTTCTATGAGATTTTTCGGTCATTCAGGACAGTAAATATTGTTAGTACTGTTTATTATAAACGGAGCAATTACTTAAATATTTGTATCTATAAATAATTGTCGGACTTAGTCCACTTCATAATATATATATATGTGTGTGTGTCTGTGTGTGTGTGTGTGTGTGTGTGTGTGTGTGTGTGTGTGTGTTTAGGCAGCAAATTCTCTTTTAGCCATGTCTGATTGAATAAATTGCAAACATTATGCCTGCTTATTTTTATCATAATCCTTTCATATTCACGAATATTTTCCGTATATTACAAATAAGGCAAGAAATGCACTGTTAGAGAAACCAGTGATAGTATTATTAAATATATATATAACAATTCATCTCTCCCTCCATTAAAAATTAAACTTAAGATACTAAGAAAATTACTTTTAACCTGTACCCATGGTTCCCAATAAGAAATAAAATTAATCATATATTATATAAAATACAATACAACTAATTTAATTATTCGTAATAACTCCTCCCCACCAACTAATACATTACGTAACATCAACATCATATATCAATTCAAATGTTCCTTGGGAGAATGTATCTCCGACAGAAAAGCAAATATATATGTGGGATATACGACAACTACATTATCAAGACGTCTTACTCTACACATGTCTGGCGATTCGTCTATTGAGAGACATTTACACCAACATTCCTGTCCACATTCACAGTATAGAAAAATACTGATTGATAACACAACTATCCTACACGAAGAAAACAACAAATTAAAACTATAGATCCTCGAATCAATCGTCATTAAAAAAAAGCCGACACTGAATAGAATCAGCTAAGAATACTGTAATAATATTCTAAAATGCCGAGGACAGTTTTCACACTTTAATGCGCGCTCAACCATGATATTGCAACATAAAAGAAAAAAATTCCATAGTGGATAACTATTCACGTTCTAATGAACGCTAAATCATAACTGTCAGCCAAAGCATTTAAACGCAAAAACAAAATCAGTAATGGATAGTTACACATAGTTTCTGCCTTACTAGTTGCACCCCTGATAATGCTCTCAGAAAGAGATAGAAAGTACTTAGGAAATAAAAGTGATTTTCACTGTTACGGTGCATTGCTTGCCTCATTTGATTGTAATATACCGAAAAATATTCTTGAATGTGAAAGGATAATGATAAAAATAAGCAGACATAATCTGTATGTAATTTATTGAATCATATATATATATATCGTGGACTCTCCCGTCGTTTTAATGTCTCAATATTTTTATTGTTCAAAACACACACACACACACACACACACACACACACACACACACACACACACACACACACATATATATATATATATATATAGAGAGAGAGAGAGAGAGAGAAAGAGAAATGAAAAGTGACACACCAGCATATATATATAAAAATATACACACGCATAGAGAGATAGAAAGATAGAAACGAAGATATATATATATATATATATATATATATATATATATATATATATATATATATATATATATATATATAAACGAACATATATATATATATATATATATATATATATATATATATATATATATATATATATATAAGGTTAATGGTCAGAGTTGGATCTGACCAAGAAATAGAAGTATTAAAAAGTGCTCAATCCACGCGTGAAAAAAATAAAATAAAAGTAAAGATAACATGTAGAGCTTACGGGTCAAACCAAGGTAGCGATTATATATATATATATATATATATATATATATATATATATATATATATATATATGTGTGTGTGTGTGTGTGTGTGTGTGTATGTGTGTGTGTGTGTGTGTGTCGAAAGTGAAAAGAGTGAGTGAGAGATAGGGAGGAAAAGGTAAGATATATATTAATATAGAGATGTAAAGTTATATATAAGGTGTAAAAATATTCTTTTACAAATTTTGGGGTCAGTTCCTCACACCAAAACAAGGGCAAAAGGCCATGTAAACATATGTCAACAAATCCTTCGTTTTTGGGTTATTACGTTTAATGGAAGTTTACGCTATATGGCAATATAGACTAGGTTACATTTGTCGTTCGTGTACATTTGTTGCTAGTCTGTCTTCACCGTTTAACGTGTGAAGTAGTGAGTTAAATGAGAAGTGTTCCGTTTAACAATGGCAGAATATTCATATCGTGAGCAGGTAGATGTTATTTTTACATATGGCCGCGCGAGTGGTAATGGACGCGAGGTTGCAGATTGTGTTTCCAGACCGAAGGCAGCCGAGTCATTTATCATTTGCTGCTGTTTATCGTCGCGTCGCTGATACAGGATCCGTGGCACCACAAACTGGATCAAGAAAGACAGAGATACGCCTGACCACGAAGAACACATTCTACATGGCCATTTGGACATATGTTTATATGGGCATGTTACCTTGTTTTGGTGCCTGGAATACGCCGCAAAGTTTGTAAAAGTATTTTTATACACCCTATATATATATATATATATACACACACACACACACACACATATATATATATATACATAAATATAAAATATAAAAGTGAACATAGAAGTCAACACCTAGAGGCGACAGTCCGTTTCATGCTAGATGCAACCGTCAATCATGAAACGGACTGTCGCCTCTGGGTGTTGACTTCTATGTTCACTTTTATATTTACACACGCTCTATCTCTGATATTGAGCACTTTATCCCATAAATATAGCACATCTTAAGACTATATTTCTTCATATATATATATATATATACATATATATATATATATATATATATATATATATATATATATATAGTGAGAGAGAGTTAAATAGAAAGAGAGTGTGAGAAAGAGGGAAGGAGTGATAGGAATGAAGAACTGATAGATAGATAGATAGATAGATAGATAGATAGATAGATAGATAGATAGATAGATAGATAGATAGATAGATAGATAGATAGATAGATGCAATCTATGCTCATATATTTCTTTCGGAATTTTATTCTCCTCTTAGCTCCATGACCAGAACAAGTTGTGATATTAATTTCTCTTTTAATTTTTTTTCTTACTTATTCTCCTTTGAACGATTTTGCTGTGAGTCAAGTGTTGACAACTCTCCCCTCAATTGTTTATGTTCACATCTATTTCCGTTTCTCCGTCCCCTTGTTTCACATATTCTCCTTCAACTCAATTCCGAAAGTGAAGTGTCATTTTCGTTGCGGATTCGCTTTCCGAAGTTGAGGTGAGTTATATAAAAATAAAAGAACATCCAAAAGTAATTAAATATTTCCAAGGAGAAATCTCTTTCTTGGCCGCAGCTTGTGTTGTTTCATATTATTCTTTTCATTCCTTCCTTCACTGGCTTTTCTTTCCTTCTCAACATTTCGTTCTTTCCAATTTTTCTTTTTTTGTTCGATCGTTCGTTTCTTTTTTTGTCTGTCTTACATTATTTTTTTTTATTTTCATACTTATTAATTCTTTATTTCTTCATTTCCTTCTTTCCTTCCTTCCTCCTTTGCTCTTAAATATTCTTTTTTTTATCTTTTATGTTCTTCTGCTTTATCTTTCATCCTTACTTTCTTTCTTTTTTACTCTTAAATATTCTTTCTTTCTTACCTTCTTTTATGTACTTTACTTCTTTCTGTTTTATCTTTTTCCATTCTCTCTTTCAATCTTTCTTTCTTTCTTTCTTTCTTTCTTCTTTCCTTTACTCTTAAAGACCCTTTCTTTCTTTCCCTCATTTATGCCCTTTACTTCTTTCTGTTTATATCTTCTTTCTTTCTTTCTTTCTTTCATTTTATTAATTCTTTCTTCCTTTACACTTAAATATTCTTTCTTCCCTCTTTTCTGCCCTTTACTATTGTCTATTTTATCTTCTTTCTTTCTTTCTTTCTTTCTTTCTTTCTTTCATTTTTCCTTTCTTTCTTTCTTTCTTTCTATCTTTACTTTACTTTACTCTTAAATATTCTTTTTTCCTTTCCTCTTTTATGTTCTTTAATTCTTTCTCCATGCGTGTTTTATTGTTTCATTTTTTTACCCATGCCTTTTTACCTGAACTGCATCATGACGCCTCTTGGGAAGTATACAAGAAGAACGATGATCGTCTGGTGTGAATTCTGCAAATGGAGAAAATCTACCACCCCTGGAATTTTCCCCCTTGTTTCTGGTACTAGCAACTACTCCAACCGACAAGCAAATATATCCCTTTATTCATTATTTTTCTTTCAAAATTATTTTTTATGCGGTTCACTCCAAAGGTTTTATAAACAATTTAATGTCCTCTTTTGTAGATTTTCACTTCCATTCAACTCATTCTTACTCGCACTTGAATATCAACGTATGACTATTTATTCTTTATGCAATCAACTATCAGCGCCACTCCAAGAAATTACATTTTTGGTCATTCAACTTTAATTTAAAAATAAATAAAAGTTAATTGTTTTCATAAATTAAAAAAAATATTTCTGCCATCTTTTCAAAAAATGAAATATATCAGAGAAAAAACTTTGAAATCGGAATCAATCTATCTATTTATCTCATTCTGTTCCTATTAATGTAAGCTATGAATATGTATGAGCATGAACGCTGTAAAATTCGAAAAGAATTACCGTTATGTAAGGGAGGTAACTTAATTTATGTAAATTCTTATTTAAAATTGTACTTACGTGTTTTAAATATTGTTGAAATTGTAGTTTTTAAAAACACCTATATCAATTTAAATGTCCTTTGGGAGATTTTATCTCTGATAAAAATGTAAATATATATGTTGGTTTTAGGACTACAACTTTGTCAAGAAAACTTACATTTCATATTAATGACTATAGATCATTCACACAACATTTAAAGGAACATTCCTCTTCAAATTCACGATTTAGAGAAATATAAATTGACAATACAACTATACTCCACCGTGAAAATAAAAAACAAAATCTTCAAATTCTGGAAGCCCTTTATATAAAAACATACTGCACAAAATAAATAAAATCAATTATGAGTACAGCAACAAAGTTCTAAAATGATTATAACAGCAAGATTTTTAAATATCTAAATTGTAATTGTTAAAAACTGCACACGAGCCCTACACACCATACGAAGTGTGTGTATATATGTGCATATATATATACTAATTCCTTATAATAAAACAATATATACAGTGGGGAAAAATAATTGTTCACATACAAATTTTTCATTTATTGTATTCCCAACTAATGAAAAAACATAATTTTCATTAACTGTACACAGATACATAATAACTAAATATGCATAGAAAACAGAATAAAAATTGGTTTAATAGAAATAAATCTCATTTTAATAGGTGAAAAAGTATTCGTACGTTGCAAATTTCAGATCTTAAAATTTTTAAATTGCTTTAGTACTCTAGTTTATTCAAGTGGAATATTCTAAAATGTTTCAATAATGTTATCAGTTGTTATTTTTAACGTAAAAAATACAAACAGATTATTCTGTAATTGATATTCGTGCAAGAAGGTTTTCGTTATGGCAAGAGATAAAGAATTGACAAATTCGCAAAAAGAACTGATTGTTAAGCTCTGCAATGTAAAAGTTACAGGAAAAATTTTAACCTGTATATTCCATTTACTACCATTAGTTCATTCATTGAAAGGTATAAAAACTCAAAACCGTTGAAAATCAAAGAACAGGTGCTCCACGGAAGATTTCTGCAAGATCGTCAAGGAAATTAATGCGTCAAATTAAAAAAATCCAATAGTTACTCGTCAAGAGTTGCAGGATAATTTGCTTTCATCAGGAACCTGTGTCATTAAACGGACAATAAGCAATGAAATTCATAAGAACAATCTAAAGTCACGCTCCCCTCGGAAAACTCCACTGCTATTGAAAAAACACAGAGATGTCAGGTTGAAATTTGTTCATGAACATAAGGATTAGAAAAGAGTATTACGGAACGACGAAACCAAAATTGAGTTGTTTGGACGTAATTCTAGAAATCCTGTATGGAGGAAAGATAGCAATGTCTTCAAACAAAAGAACACAGTTCCGACAATGAAATTTGGTGGTGGCAGCATCTTGGTTTGGGAATGTTTTTTCTGCAAAAGGTCCTGGCAACATATCAGTAATAGATAACAGAATGAATGCTGCAGCATATCAAAATATTTTGGAAGGCAATTTAATGTTTTCTGTAGAAAATCTTGAACTTCCTCCTGATTGGATCTTCCAAGATAATGAGCCTAAGCACACTGCAAAATCTACGAAGAAATGGCTTGCTAAAAATAATGTAAATATCCTAAAATGTCCAAGTCAGTCCCCAAATTTAAACCCAATTGAGAATCTGTGGTGTCATTGAAAATTCAAATCCAATCGAGAGCTCCAACAAACAACTCGGATCTGAAGACCATATGCGAAGATTGGAACAAAATACCAATTAAAATTTGAAAATCATTGAAAAACTACAGGTCAGTTGCTGTAGAGGGGAATAATGGCTATTCTACAAAGTATTAAATGAGTATTATGTATTCTTTTTTTCTACTGTACGAATACTTTTTTCACTCATTAGAATGGATAAATTGGATTGATTTCTATTAAATCAATTTTTTCTGTTTTCTATACATATTTAGTTATTATGCATCTGTGTAGTTAAATATGTTTAAGATTTTTCTGCCAGTATTAAATACTATTTTATTTATGTTGGGTTTTTTGTTTAATAACTAATCCTCCAATTAATAAAAATCAACGCCTCCTAATTACTAATGAACTAATGCAACCACATTGTCTTAATAACCAAAATATTATCTCTAAAGCTAAAATAATAAGCAACTTACTTCAAACCAAAACGTACAGCCATGATGATGGTTGACGATAACCGAAAGCACTCGGCAAAACACGATCGACTAGGTTCTTATTGCAACAACTTAGACCCAAATATAAAAAAAACTTGTATGAAGGCATGAAAAAACAGGAAAAAAGATTATTAAACGGAAAAGTGGCTTAATAATATATATATATATATATATATATATATATATATGTATATATATATGTGTGTGTGTGTGTGTGTGTGTGTGTGTGTGTGTGTGTGTGTGTGTGTGTGTGTGTGTCCTATAAATAAAGAAAAGTTCAAGTTACTTATCTGGTTGACCGACTCAATTGTTTCACACCGGAACGCTCATTAGGGTCAGATGCTTGATAAATCAAACATTTGACCGACCCATACTTGTTAAATATTATAGACTTTTTGAACGCATTTTTAGCAAAACTTGTGCTAGCCTGAAAAATACGTTAAATACTTGTAACTTGTACGTATTTTTTCTGTTGTATTATCATATATATATATATATATAT
Source organism: Acanthosepion esculentum (assembly GCA_964036315.1). Classification (NCBI taxonomy): domain Eukaryota; kingdom Metazoa; phylum Mollusca; class Cephalopoda; order Sepiida; family Sepiidae; genus Acanthosepion; species Acanthosepion esculentum. The sequence continues at coordinate 92,570,177 of OZ038508.1, read as the reverse complement.
ATATATATATATATATATATATATATATATATATATATCAGCGACTTCGGGGGTTGTGCTTGTCAGGCTTAGCCCGAGTGAGTCAGAATTCAAGTATATCTATTTCAAAGCAACAAAAATCTTTTGTAATGCGTCGTTTTCATTATTAACTTCAACTGGATCCAAAATTAATTGTTTTAATTTCGTGACTCAAAATATTGACCGAAATACATTTCGTTGATGTTGTTCATAATTAAGAAGATAGAAAGAAGAAAGAAAGGAAGAAGAAAAAACTAAGCAAAGAAGTCAGTAAAAAAAGAATGAAATAAAATTAATGTGGCTAGTCGAGCTAGGTAGATCTAAGCTCTATCTGAGCTGGTGACATACTTCGGTCCATGGTATCCTCAGCATCCTTCTGTAGAACCACATTTTTGTTGCTTCGCGTCTCTATTTCATCTGTGAGGAGATTAGCTGGCATTCACTGTCATATAGGACGACTGAGTGGATTAAAAACTTCTAAAACGTTTTTGCTATAACAATCAATTTGATCACGTTGATCCGTATAGCAAAGGATGTCTATGATAATTTTTCATCTAAAAAAATCCGAGCAAAGTTGATCTAAGCTTAATAAATATCTAACACCATAGTGATAAATCGTAAAGAAAGACAGGAATATTAAAACTTGAGGCGACACGTAGAGGACTTTTGTTTTGCAATCGATTTTCCAAGCATCATTCAAACGTGCTAGTTGCTCGTTGCAATAAGAATTTTCCCAGTTTCCAGACATTTGTCATTTTTTTTATTAATGTTCACCCAATACAAGGCACAAGGCCCATTCAAGGTAAAGTGTTACTGTATGGATTGTATTAGCTTAAGAAAGAATATGATAACCGGAAAGATATCTCAGAATTCAGGCGAAAACGTTAGATGTATAGAGTTGAAGTTGAACCGGAAAACCAATCCTAAACAGGAAATAAAGGATAAACCTCTACTTCTATCCAAAAAAACCGGTGAGGAGTGTGAACCGGACCATAGGAAACCTATCTCCTCCTACTGGGAGAGGATATAATAATAATGATTACTAAATAAAAATTTCAGATTTCCGGTAAAAATCGGGGACGACGTATGAACCGGATTTTATTCAAATTTCCTGATTTTTTTCTTCTTCCCTCGATTTTTTCTTGTCTTTCTTTCTTTCTTTTTCTTCATCAATTTCTGTTTCTTCTTTACTTTCTTCACATTCTTGCTTTCTATTCATTTCTTCTTCACATTATTTTCTTTCTGTTTAATTACATTCATTCTCTTTCTTTCTTCAACTCATTCTTTCTCTATTTTCTTTCCCCCCATATTTTATCTTTCTTTCCTCCTTTATTTAATTTTTTCTTTCTTTCTTTTTATCACATTCTCTTTTTGTTTCTTTTTTATCACGTTTTTTGTATTTCTTTCTTCGACATATTCTTTCTGTTTATTTATTTTTTCATCACCTTCTTTTCATTTATTTATTTCTTCATCCCTTTCTTTCTTTCTTTCTTTTTTATTCCTAAATATACTTTCTTTCTTTTCCACTTTTATGTCTTTATATATATATATATATATATATATATATATATATATATATATATATATATATATATATATATCTTTTATGTCCTATATCTTTTATGTCCTATATCTTTCTATTTATCCATCTTTCTTTTCCTTTTAAGCTTTCCTTCTTCTTTTTTCCTTTATTGCAATATTTCTTCATTTATTACGATCCCCTATTTTCTGCCACTACTTGTTTCCTCTTTTACCCTTCCGACTTACAATGGCCGATTCTGTTCATTCCCGTCTCAACTCACCTTTCTTTCTTTCTTTCCCTTTTGCCACAAAAAATTAACTACCACCAGATAACATCTTTGTAACACTTAAGTATGACATGTTGAAGACACTTCAACATTAAGACACATTAGATTTGTCTACAAAAATACTAAAAGAACTCAATATCTCGTTTGGCGATAAACGTATGTCTGGAGATTTATCGATTGAAAATTGACCAAAAGGATCCGCGCAGTTAATGTCCAAATAATGACACTCTACTTACGAACGTCAATTCAGTCGAACGGTGCACGACAATTGAAAATTCTACTTTGTAGCAATCTCATTTGACCGAAGTCATTAAGAAACCCAGGTGAGATAATGTCTGTTGGGGAAATAGCATTAAGGATTCTTGTTTAATGACGTGCTTGTAAAATTGTAGAATCGCTGAAAATGTTGATTTGGAAGAAAGAGCGATTGTTTGCGGCTTACTTTTGGGTACAGCAAAGATGGCTGTGACATCACTGGTGTTGATGATATAGATCTCGGAACTTGATCTTACTTTGTTTTACGTGTCATCCGAGAATGCAACAGTGATCTATAGATATATATATATATATATATATATATATATATATATATATATATATATATATATATATATATATATATATATACCCCTCTATATAGATCTCAGGTCCTCCCACACTCTCACACATACTCTCACTAATTTTTCCCGGAGTTGTTTTTTCTGTTTTCTTTTTGAATCTGTAGGTCTGATGAATTGCATCGTTCTTACGATTCCAATTGAATAAATTATGACCATGGAATATTAGTGTTTAAGTCTTTTTATTATATCCTCACTCTGTCCTGGACATCGAGTTCTACCTGGATCATATCCTCTTGGAATTATTTTTATACATATATGTATGTGTATATATAATTGCATATGTATGTGTATATTTACCACTAATATTGTCTATATATATATATATATATATATATATATATATATATATATATATATATATATATATATATATATATATATATATTAGGGTATATAACCCCGACGAAGTGTTAAATTACTGACAATTAGAAAATGTTCATGAAAGTATATTATTTCGATTACGCATTTCGCCGTTTAGGCTTCATCGGATCAAAGGCGAAAAAAACGTCTTTCTTTTTTAGTCACGAGCAACGCCAACATGGGAAAATAATAACATTTCATTATTTAAACACACACAAATACACACACAACTCATTTGTTTGCTTTTGATCTGATGAAGCCTAAATAGCGGAATGCATAATCGGATATATTTTCGAAACAGTATATATATATATATATATATATATATATATATATATATATATATAACTTGATATTGCAGAAACCTTTGAACCAAATCACTAATAATTAAGTAAATAAAATTCTCATTGTTCGAGTGCCCTAGAACATCCTGCGTATATCTGAAATACATTTTGATCATTTTGAAATTGAAATCTCTTATGAGTAGATAGCCACACAGATTCGCTAAAAATGAGCTTACGTGATGAAAAGATGCTCAAAAATTAATAAAAAAATAACAAAGTTTTATCGTCAAAATCTTTATGTTATCAAAATGAAAGTTCAAAGAATTCTTGTTAAAATTATTTTTAATCCGCTTTAGAATCTTCAAAATTTTGGGTAAAAATTTTGTTTTTCTAAAGGCAACATAAATTAGTACGGGTTATTTGAGTGTCTTTGTACTGTGAAAAACACATATGATTTGTAAATTCTTGAAAAAATCAGATAATTGTCGAATTTTAATGAAACTTTCAGGAGTTATTTACAAATGAATTAAATTATTTTAGAAATCTTTCTTTTAAGAAAATTTCTTTTGTATCTATTACCACCCACTTATTTAATTTTATGAAATTTCGAGAAATTCATTTTTATAGCGCTTAATGTTTATATTAATTCTAAGTCCTCGGAGAATTTGAATCATCAATATTTTTTTTGTTAAACAGGACTCCCACTTAGAGAAAATCTACTCAGAATTGTAAAATAAAAAATGCAATAAAAATAAGACATTATTAATTTATTTATTTTATTAGAAAATATTTTAATTGTTTTTATGAATAAAATATATTATCGACACTATTATAAATTTTAATTAAAAGCATTTAAAAATTTACATCTTTTAAAATTCTGTATTAATTTGTAGTCAAGTGATATTGTTATTAAATAAAAAATATATTTAAAAATCATAAATAGAAAAGCTTACTACAATTAATTGAGCCCCAGTATTTTAAAAAGAATTTTTAATGTTTTTGCGTGTGTATAAACTTGACGATTTTTGTAAATGCAAACATCCATTGAAGACATTAGTCAGTCAGTTATGTGCAATGCGTGATACACGCTTAGGCGATCATGTATCTTTCGATATATGACTAACGAGGCAGATTTTTTCCCGAAGTAGGTTGCCATTTCTTTCTGCGGTAGACCAGTTGCTATCCAAAGCTATAGAACCCGGTCTGTCCTGCTATTTACCCATAGGTTGGAGGAGAAGAAGAGGAGACATACCTTACCCAAGGATATTAGCACGTAAGTGAATGTAATAGATTTGACTGGGATTCGAACTCGGCTGTACGATTTCTCAATCCGATCCGCTATCCATTAAAAAAAGAGCAATAAATAGAGTAAATCTAAAATTTATTGGCAATTTTTTAATATTTCCTCAACAGCGTCTTTGTAAGAGAAACTATAAACTCAAAGTATATATATTATTAGTATTATATTTTATTTCTTCTTTAGATAAATTTCCCAAGCATCAGGCTGTCAATAAGTGTGAACACCTCATAAAAACACCTACATCCGTGTTAAAATGCTTTTCTGCGATATTTTACACGAAAGGTAAGTAATATTTGTTTCAATTTAGATTAATTAAAATTTCAATTAGGTAATTTTTCTCATATAACGATTATGAAAAATAAATTTTATTTTTGAAAGATTTTTTAATAAAGAGAATTTTGTTGTTAACAGATTTCTTAATATAAACGATTATATCGATTTTAATAATAATCAGATGAAATCTTTCCAGTTAATTTAAAGTCAGTTTGAAATACGGTAAATTATTTTACTTGTTAGAAATGTTAAATTTATTCTATTAGCTTGGAATTAAGACTACCGTAAACTGCTATGTACAAGTCGACCTGGCATACAAGTCGACCTCAAGATTTTTAGCTCATAATTCTAAATTAGACCGATATCTACGATATAGACCGCCGCCAAATATACGTAAGCTACCAGTTTCCAAAAACCTAGGCCTACCGGTAAATGAAGTTAGGCTACAGTATACAATAACTTGTGCCCAAACTACATAATGTCACACCACTTACCTATATAGTGAGACTCTAACCGTAATATCTTTCTATATTTGTTGTATTGCAAACAACCCACAACGGTAAGTACCCTAGTGAACATTTAAAATTCGTCAGGTCTACTGATAAACACATTAAAATCAACATTAACACCTATTAAATATTAATACTGTAGATTACACATCAGACCAGGTAGCTTACTGACAGTACTGCTACGTATTGTATGTTATTGTAAAACACAGTATTACTCACCCGCCATTTAAATCAAGGATGTAAAAAAAACGCCAGTGACGTCACCAAACTCAACTTATAGATTGCTGAATTTGTGTTACTATTCTATTATTTTGCATTAGTTTCTGTGTTGATATGTTAAATATGTTCACCAGACACAAGTTTTAGTGGGATATATTTGTAGCAACCTGCCGGAGTTACGGTGAGTGACAGGGGCGGTGCAAGGGTCTCATGTCCCCCACCATAATCTATGATAAGGCCCACCACCTCTACTACATATCAAGGTGGTATTCATATAAAATACAAATTTTATTGTAACCTAATTAGGTACAATAATGGATCATATGCAAAATAGGCGAACAATTCAACAAGGAATGTTGAAAATAAATACAATGTATCTAAATACAAATTAGACACATATCATAATATATCATTCCATCTTAAATAAATCAACAATGTTTTGCAACAATTTTTAACATCAATTTGATTTAGATTTTTCTTGGTAAAAGTTGAATATTTTTAACACATTCAACATTATGGATAAAAAATAGGGAACTGTATATCGAGTCTTTTCGTGACTTAGCATGAGCAAAACAAATTCACGGATTTGGACGAAAAATTAAGAACCAAGAATGACGTTAAAATCCGCGAGAAATTTTCATCATTTAATAGCTACGCTTAGTTTAATTTGTAACGTATATGAATGTAGGTAGAAAAAAGTAAATGTTGTTAAGATAGCGAGGGTCATAAAGTACTGCCAGGGACACCCAACCAGTTTTGTCATCCCCAGTTAGGAGTTCAGGGTGGTACGCACCGGTCCTGGTAAGTGACACTACAGTAATTGTTAGGAGTGCTGTCCTTGTCGATGTTAAAGGTTTGCATTTTATATCCCAAAGTCTCGTAAAATGGGCCTGTCATTATAGGTTTTAGTTTTAGGTTCATTGTTGCGAGTATAGTTGCACAATCGGTTTTTGTTTTATTACATGTTTCGTTGATGAGTTAATTTTTGTGTATATTAGGTAATCCATAAAAATTGCTTGTTTGATATCTAAAGTTTATAAGATAGTCACATTCCTTAGACAGCCTCGATATGGATTTATTAAATTGGCGAGTTTTCTCATCACTTTATAAGGTTGGTATTCTCTGGTTTCTTCATGATAGGTATCGTCCTGTAGCCTATTTTGTATGATTCTTGTGTATTGTTTTGGATCCAGAATAACAACTGCGCCTTATTTATCAGCTTCTCTTAAATCAATATTCTTCTCCAATTTTAAATCGTTTTGTTGGTTCCATTGTTGTCTGCTGAAGTTGGACTTTGTTTGGTGCATTTCCAGTTTGTCAAATGGGAAGCTCGAGATGTAATTACAAAATTCATCAAGGGCTGCATTTTTGTCTTTTGGGAGTCGATAATCTTTTTTGTTTTTTACTAGCAGTTTTTCATTGTTTTCTTCTTCAAATTCTTTTTTCCGTTAGCCTTAGTCTTCTACAGAATTCTGAAACATCATCTTTCATTTCTGATACATTTGGTTTTTGGGGTGTTAGTGTGAATTTTAGTCCTTTACCTAGGATGTCTATTTGTGTGGCTGTTAATATTTTTGCGAAAGGTTGATTACTTCTGTCTTCTCGTGGTTGTGGGCCATATACTTCTGGTTGCTCTCTAAAAATGCTTATTAAACTAGGATTCCTCGACAGTGTTTCTAATGTCGGTATTTTTTATGTTGTATTTGTGATTATTATGGATTTTTGGTTTTTAGGTTTTTTCTGTCCCGGGTACTTGTTTGTTATGCGTTGGCTTTGGTTCAGTCTGTAGTTCCGATTTTGTGGCCTGTTTTCTCTGAAGTTGTAGTTTCTGTTTGTTGCTCTTTCATATGTATTTTCTTTGCGTCAGTTTTTTTTTCTGGGGTGGTACTGACTTTTTCCAGCATTGTTTATTTACATCCGAGGTTTGTATATATATATATATATATATATATATATATATATATATATATATATATATATATATATATATATATATATATTATATATATATATATATATATATATATATATATATATAAGTGTAATGATAATATTTATTTTTAAATACTGATATATAAAGATTTCCCAAGAACACCAGAAAGTTATAAACTCAAAAGAAAAAGAAAATATTGTATTTATTGAATGATGCTAGCAGAACGTTGGAAACTGCGGCCGTTGTTGTACAAAGATCAAAGGACATTCAAAAATCAAATAGAAAACATTGGCAATGTAATAACAATAAAAAATATCTGTGAGAATATCACAAAAGATATTTGAGAAAAATGGAAAAGATAATAAGTAAGAAATGTGAATTGTTCAGCAAGAAAATATTTGATAAATTTGTAGGGAAAACCAAGTGTAATTATTCAGAGTGGCGACTAACATTCTGTTAATACTGAGTCAGATAACAGAATTCGGAACAAAGATTTTTTACACTACCGCGAATAAAAAAGGAAACTAAATTGTATACACAATAGATACTAACGGAAAAAAACTTTTCGTTAAACAGTTCACTCAAAACAAGGCAATAATGTCACTAAGACGCGAGGGAGGAGACAAGATTTATATTGAGAGTGACGACAAACATTCTGTTAACCTTGAGCCAGAACAATACCATAAACAATTAAAAAATAAAACGTTGTATATACGGTAAATAACAACGGAATTTCTTTTTAATTTAATTCACCTGAGACAAGGCGATAATGCCACTAAGACGCAAGGACCCGCCATTCCACGCCCATTGTAGCGAACCACTCTCATTCTTTTCGTATTCCTTTGGTGAGATGTATGTTCCACACGAGAAGTGTTTTTTTCCCTGACAAACTGCCGCCTTATGAAACCGACTCACAAGAGGATGCTTCCAAAATCCCTGCAATCTTAACATGTTCGAGGGTTAACCGTTACCTTCCCTACATATCACTATAGATTGTACGTCTTACTTCGTAACCCTCTACCTTTAGTGGCTCTTGGGCTTTGTACAGGCTGAACATCATTGTAAGAAAATAAAAATAAAAATCTGCCGAATTCAAACTAACTCAAGTGAAACTAATTTTCTTTTTAGGCGAGAAAGCAGGTACAGATGTTATTTCTATATTTTCTTAGAGCTCTGATGTTTTGGTAATTGTTTGTGATTTCTCCTGGCATGTGTATGGATAGCCCACAAATACTGCCACATATCGATATAAGTTTATATCGATATGTTTGACAATGTCTTCAATCATGGATGTATGTTTTGCAATGTTTAAAGTAGTTTAAACCATGCGACCAGACTTAGCAGTCATTTTAAGGGATTTATTCGTTGCTTGCGTAGGGCTGTTGTTCGAGAAAGGTGATAGGTTATTAATAATTTGTGAAGGTTGCTCAGTTATAGCTTGCCAGTTTCCACTGATTAATAGCGTTGGTTTGGGGTTTTGATGACATAGTGGCTGTGAGTTCAATAACTGGGTTAGGCAATGCGTACTTTCACTATGTGGAAACGAGCTAGCAATAACTGAAATAAAAAATAAGAACTAGACGATATCTCTAGACATTGAACAGTGGAGCGAGAACATTATAATTAAATAAAGAGTTCAGTTCAGAATTCCCTGTAGATTATCTAGATTGATATACATCTGATAAAAGCCGGGGAGCACAACGGCCGAAACGTTGTGATAACAACAAACATGAAGACAATATTCCGAAAATAAATAGTGTAAATATTATTAAAATTTTGCTAAAAACGATTCCATGTGTATTGTTGCTTTCACTTAAGCCAGCTTAAAAAAGAAACAAAAGAAATCTTGTCTCATTCCAAGGTTGATTCAAAGATTTTCTCCATATTTCACGATCTTGCTTCTATTTTCTGCTTGTAATTTGTCTCATCAAGGCAATAATCTGTGTATAAGAGATAGTGGTATTGCACTTACGTTAGCTCTTGTATCGACAAGAAATTCGTATCCAATTTTCTTGTTGGTGAAGTAGAGGAAACGCCATTGGAGGGTCATTTCCAAGAAGAGCTGTCGTCCTTACTGCCTGGAATTGTCTTTTTCCTAACTCCTTGTTATTAATTGTGCAATGCTTTTCACATTTTCTTGCCTTGATCTTCAAAGTGCCGTTGTAACAGCAAAATTCACATTGCTTTTGATTGAAATTTTGTCTCCACTGAATGAAGCTCTATCGTCTGACGTTACTTTTTCTATGTTGTCTTCTGTCACACGTGTATCCTTTTTGTAAAAGGATTTACACTTGTTCGGTGTATACACTGACTGTAATCGCCTCATATCGCCGTTATGATTGGGTGTTCAGTATATCTGCTGGAATGATAGTTTTCTTGAATATTATCAGCAATATCTGCTATCATCAATTTACAGTTGAGCTAGGTAGATGTAGCCGTAAGTTCTATGCTAACAGTTTCTTCTCTCGCACTTTTCGCTTGTGGAACTCCCTTCCTGCTCCATGTTTTCCAGCCAACTTTAATCTGCAAAAAGTTAAATGCAATGTCAATCGCTATCTACTGTCCTCCTGAGTACTCTGTTCCGTAGAAATTGTTCTCGTTCCCTAGAAATTTTTCCTGTTTCTAACTCTTTCATACACAATAACCCCTTGTGTCTCAGTGGCTCTACTGCCTAGTTTGGGGTGAATTCGATTTAAAAAATTGTTTCAAGGAGAGTGTCTTCTATTAATGAAGGAAAATGGTAATTTTCAAAAAATGTTGTTCTTGGTTGATGGTTACCATTTTTTACTATATGGATTGAGATTTCACATAGTTCTACCTTAATGTCTGTGCTGCATAGCCCCCTCGTACTTAGTAGGTCCTGGCGACGGTATCAATTCGATAATAAAGTTGCATTCTTCTCTCCTGGCCAGTGATTGCTAGTCGTTTTGAGTCCAGAGATAAAAGAACCTCAACACAGGGAATATTAACTTAAATATTTATTAATCACGTCAGCGTATACATTTCTAACTATCCAGTGGGATTGCTCTCCCTCCACTGGAGAGCCGTTTCAGACAAGAAAAAAACACGTCTACATTGACGGTTAAGAAACAACTCACTGAAAACCTTTCTCTATCTATCGTTCTCACGCTGGCTCAGCCAGTCAAAATCGACTTCCTTGTTTTGTCTTACATCTGACCTCGAATGTCAACCCCAGGAATTCCGAGTAGAGATACACTTCCTCTAAAAATAATAGTCTGCTAAACTATTATTTAACATTTGTAGGGACGCAAAGGTAATATTTAAGGTGACCACAAATATTCCATGAACATTGAGTTTATTAACAGAATTGGAAATACAGTTTTTATTTTCTAACAGTACCAAAAATGAATAAAAAAAAGATGTATGTACACAAATAGATATTGATAAAACCGTGAAAAATGCCTTTAGAAATGTTTAGATTTAATTCATTCAAAAAGGTTCTATAAATTCATATACGCAGAAAAGAGACTATATGCTGTTCAGTAAGGGTGGGGGAGTAATACAGTCAAATAACATTTGGTATCTCACAGTCAGTAGCTGATGGTGCGCGAGGAGAAGTTAGCCGGATATTTTTGAAAAAGCCGCAAGATCAGTCATTCTTCTGAGGCGGGAGCATCTACTACTGATGTTTTAGGGATGCCGGCTTGCTTTAATTACAAACACCTCGGCTTCGGTGTCTTGAAAATTAAATACGACCAGTTGATTTATCAGTTATTATTATCTGAACGAACACGTAGTTTTTTCTCTATTATATCAGCTAAAAGCAAACCCACTCAAAAATTAAATAAATAATGTTGTGGATTCCGGGATGAAATCTGGTATAAAATAATAACAAACGCCAAGAATGAATATAGGGAAATAGATGTATTAACGTAATAATAACAAACTGGTAATACAGGTTAGTAGTTCCAGGAATGCGGGTTAGTAGTAATATATATATATATATATATATATATATATATATATATATATATATATATATATATATATAGTCTTTGGTATCGACGTATCGATGTATGACTTCTTACTGAGTCTACGTGCTTCGTTACTGTCACTCTAGCACCGTCTCTGTGTGTGACTCATCTACCAACCGACTCTGATCCTACTACCCTTACTCGGGTATTCACTGGCAGTAGTATATGTATACCCGAGTGAGTCCATTTGTGTGAAAAGGGGAGATCCCTCAACAAATAATTTTCGCTGATATTTTTAAAGCACTGAAGCCACTAAAATATTAAGTTGTGAAAAAAAAGAAAGAAAACATTCTTAAGGAGCGAAAATAATAAAAGATGAAACAAGCAGAGAGCAAATAACATTGCATTTACATTTTTAAGGATCAAAGTTGACTGGAAAGCGAACAGCCGGAAGAGGGTTACACAGGCGAGAAGTGAGAGAAAAGAAACTGGTAGCATAGAACTTGCGGTTGCATCTGGGCATTTCAACCGTAAAATGATGAGATCTCTGCCAATCTAGTACTGCGCTTAAATTCATAAAGTCTACGTACCACAGTCAGCATTCATGTCATGTCAGTAGAAAACGTTAGCCCGAGAAGGCCCAACGATTCCCTCTCCTTGAGATTATTATGAGCCATGCTGATGGAAGACAGAAAGGGAATGATTAAAAGAAAATAGTTTTATTTTGTGGCGTTAAAATTAATGAGCCATTCCTTACCCCAGTTAGCAGCAGATTTTAGGTCACTTTTGAGATCAGCTGCCAACTTGATCTTATCGAACCGATCAGACAGGAATAAATAGTTGTGTCATCAGATTAGATACCAAGTTTTGAGCTGAAGCTATCAGGAAGGGGTCACTGATGAAAATTAGAAACAGCGTAGGTCCAAGAATCTGCATTAATGAAAATAAATCTAGATAAGTGACTGTTCAGGATAACTTGCATTTCGCGATTTGATAAGAAAGAATGAATCAGATCAAAAATACGTTAAAAAATACCATAACCTTTCAACTTGTGAAGAAGACCGGTATGCCAAACCCTGTCAACTGCCTTCAAGATATCCAAAGTAACAGCTGAGCTTCATCATTTTTATTTAAAGCTTGATAAACTTTTTTAGCAATAATCGTTAATACCTAAGCAGTTGAGCTAGAGAAGCGATAGCCTAACTTCCATGTTTATATTTTTAATATAGGGTGACCCAAAAAACGGGAACTTTTTAACAATCCAATAAAACCAAGAGTGATGGAAGAAAAATATTTAATTTCATAGTAATTGAAATCTTAAAACATGCCATTTAAGAAACAATGATGGAATTTTCATTTTTATAACATTACGTCCTGTAGTTGGCGTCCTCCTGTACGAATGCATTCTTGAAATCTACTGTTGAGATTCCTCATTGACTGCTGCAACATCTCAGCTGGGATACTGTGAATTTCATTCTCGTTACTAAAATGGCGAAATGTTTACTTGCTCAAGGTCACTGTCTGGCAGTGTTGCCACTTGCTCATGTCTAGCAATACGCACTTCAAAAATTCCCGTTTTTTGGGTCACCCTGTATTTACTTAGCGATTGCCATTTGGTTGTTTTCGTGTCCTTAGCCAATGTTTTTAATATTTTTAATATTTAAAAGATAGAAAAATATATCTTTTCTCTCTTTTTTATTCAAAGCATCAGTTTTTATGTAATACTTTATTCTTGCTTAGCGGCATATCGACATCTACGGTTTATTTAATGGCGAAATCTAAATATTTGAACGCAGTTTTGTGGCTTCAGCTACATATATTTTGTACATAATTTTATAATTTCAGGGTAGATTATGACTTCTTATATATATTTTATAGATGACAAAAAGTATTGTTGATATTTTTATAAAATGTATTTTTATACGTTCTTTAGTGTTGTATTGACTGTCATTTTACCATAAAAATGTATTGTTGGTAATTTCGCGACAAAAATGTATTGTTGATAATTTTTTTTATAAAAATGTATTTTTATACTTTCCTAATGTTATTATTTTTGTTTAAGGGTTTTTCTTTTTTCCCCTGGGTAGGACCATAACAGGTGCTACTAACTCGGATCATGGTGGACCTGGGAACAACACCAATTAAAACGTGGTTCTACGCTCCTCAAATCTTCCAATCTCGCGATCAGAGGCCTTGCTACCGGATGCAATTTATTGTCATAACTAGGACTATATGTAATACTTTAAAAGCAGATGTATTTATTTATAAAAAAAAGAGAAGTGAACACAGAGAAAAAAAATTATGATTACCATAAGTGGCAATTCGGAAAAGAAAATATACATTAAGAAAAGGGTGGAAAAAGAACTTTGCTTAGAATTGATTATCGATTGATTGGTTCGTTTTCATGGCTTATCTAATCTTTCGTCGTTGTCGTCTTTGGTGGTACATGTTGTCAAGTATTGGGGTGCCCATCGACATTTCCTTCTGCAAATCCTATGTTGGATCTGAATAGACGTCTGCAGCCACCTCATGGTAGAGTAGGAAGGTTCAGGCAAAGGAGCGCTCTGGCTTTTCTTTGGGCTCGCTTCATATCTTCTATTTGTCATTTGGTGTTTATAGAAGGATGTCTTTCCGAGGACTGCTTGTTTCTAATTGTTTTTAGACGTGAGAAGAAGAAACGTTTTCGAGCATGAAAGCCTTGGCTGCGAATTGTTTGAGGTGGTTCATGGGTCGTCACTCCATAACACACACACTTCAGCTGACATTTTCCAAACCAGGGCTTGATAGGCCGGTACATAATGACAGCTTACACCGGACTGTTGACTTGTTCTCGTACATAGAACGTCGCCTTGGCCGCCTACCCACCTGTATTTAAAGTGATTTAATTTAATTTATATGATTACTTAAAGCCAGAAAATATTTTTCAATTTTAAGAATTCCTTTAAATATTTGGGAGATAATAAGAGTTTAATGATACAAGTCTTATTAATTGACCCATAGCTGGTGGGAGAAGTGGATTCAAACCTTTCCCAAGGGTATTTGCGCATAATTAAATATAACGAACCTAACGGGAATTGGAGTCCGACTCGCCGATTAACAATTCCGAGCCATTATTCATTACAGTGCCCGCAAATCTAAACTTACAGCACCTGGTATTCCCAAGAGGTCACTCATCTATTTACTGACCAGGCTTAACGTTGCTTAACGTTGCTAACATTTTACTGGTGCTAAACTGTGCCACTACTTCGACAGCAAAATGAACGCTAGCATTTATTTTATCGAAATAGAGATACTTTTGGTTCATTCATTTATAACCTGATTAGATTTGCGTTCTTCGTAAAATAATTTCATTTTTTTTCTTATTATAATTTTCATTAAAAATATCTTGAAGACAAAGTATCATTTGGAAAAACATTTAGCTATATACTTAAGAAGTCACCCTGAAAAACTTCCGTCACATCGTCGAAGCATTTTAATTTAATAAAGAATCGCCAAACATGTCATTAAAGGAAACAAACAAGAGAGAATATTGTCTTCACCAACAGAGAACAGTTCAAAAAACTCAAATTATAGATGCTTTGAAGTAATTACCAGAAATCGACACTTGCCGACATTTTAAACTTGATAAAACTCAGTTTTATATTCAAAAGGACAGTTGTAGACAAATTAAACAAATTTGTAAGTAAATTGCGTGAATTAGTTTTTTTCATCATAAATAAGAAAACGACCTAGTTTTTATCGTAAATTTAATGCAATAAAATATATTTTCCTCTAAATGCGAGCCATATTATATAAACAAATTAACTGTAGGTTAAAATAACTTAGTCTTAGTAGGTTTGTTGGCGCGACTGTGAAATAATTTAGTTGGCGGTATTTTAGTTAGCGTTTTGATACACTGATGTAATAGTGGGGACACAGAAACATGTTGGAGTGAGATCTTTATACTTGAGACACAACTCCAGAATATTAATCTGAAAATTATTTCGCCATTTGAGAATTATTTCACCATATGAATATTTTAATGACATTTACCGGTACGAATCAGCAAAAGAATAAATGTAATATATATATATATATATATATATATATATATATATATATATATATATATATATGAAGAAATATAGTCTTAAGGTGTGCTATATTTATGGGTTAAAGTGCTCAATATCAGAGATAGAGCGTGTGTGAATATAAAAGTGAACATTAAATTCAACACTTAGAGGCGACAGTCTGTTTTATGCTGGATGCAATCGTCAGGCCACGAGTGCTGTTATTTTTCTCGGCTATTTATATATACGGGTCAGTGGTGTATTGTGGGTAATCTATTTTGGCTGTTATTTTACCGGAATTCGTTTATTTGTTTATTTATTTATTTATTTATTTGGGTTAAATTATTTTGCTTGTCATTATTTATTTTTATTATTTATCTTATATATTTATTTTTTATTTTATTTTAATCCGTGTTTTTATTAACGTAGTGAAAATTTGTTTATATCGCTTGTTTAATAGTTTTGTTTTGGTTTGGGAAGATAATTAAGGCTATTTATTCAATTTGGGGGTTGATTTTTGTAGTTTATTCTATTATTTTGGCGGGAGCAGCTTTTAGTTTGTTTATTACTTCATGTATTTATTTGGATTGATTATCTTTATTTGTTTTTTCTAACGGTTAATTTATCGGGATCGGTTTGTTACTTTATTTATTTGGATGAATTTAGTTTAATTTATTTTACTTGCTTTTATTTATTTATTATACTGTATATTTTTATTTGCTCTTTTCGCTTTTCGATTTTTAAGTAATGTAGTATTTTTTATCGTTATATAACAGTTTTAGCTATGTTTTTCGTCCTATTTTTGGCTTGATTTTTATAGTCTAACTAATATTTTGGTCAAAATGGTTTATTAGTTTGTTTATTATTTACTTTATTTATTTGGGTTCATTGATTTTTTATTTTTATTTTTTTTTATTTATTCTATTTCATCTATTCTAACGGGTGTAAGTTGATCATTTGTTTGGGTTAATTTATTTTACTTATTTTATTGTCATTTTGTTTATTTATTTATTTTATTTTTATTGTATTTTTTTCAGTTTTCGATATTTAAGTAACGTAGTAAAAATTTGTTTCCATGTCTGCATTTTGAGATGAGCTCGGATCTTTTATTTAATAATTTATTTTGGTCTGGGGAGGTAATGATAGCTATTTTTTCCTCCAAGAAAAATGTTGGCAAGTTTTTGATTGGTTGTTGTAGGCTGATGTTCTTTTCCTTACTTTCGAAGATATTTTTGGTGTGATGTGTGTTTTGTTTTTAATTTCCCAGATATACTTAGAAAGCATTGTGCTGTTCGCATATTTACTATTTGTGAAAGATGTTTTGTGTGCATAATTTCTTTGTTTCCAGAGTTCTTCAGTTACTCCTATGTATACTTTTTCTTCATTATTTGGTGATTTTATCGTGGCTTGGTATATTACGTTGTTTTGTAAACAATTACCGTTTAAGTGACATTCGTTCTTTATTCTGCAGTTAAACGTGGATTTAATTTGTTCGTGTGGTTTGTTGTTAATTTTCCTGATGTGTTTTTTTATTATTTGTGCAATGTTCTCGGTGCAACTGTAGCTGATTTTTACTGTGTTTTTGTTGAATATTTTGTGTAGGGTGCTTGATTCCGGGAAGTAATTGTGTAAGAGTTTGAGGAATATTTTTCCTACGTTTATTTTTACGTTTTTTCTGTACGGTAGGTTGAACCATATGATATTTCTTTTCCTGTTGGCCTTTTTTGTGTTCTGTGGTGAGTATGTGAGTGTTGCTGGGAATCCGCTATCTTTTAGGGCTATCTTTCTTAGCTTTGTTAAATATAGATTCATTGGAGGAATTGTCGGAAAGCCTGGAGTTAATCGATTTTGGTATCTGTTTGATTATAGAAGGCGGGTGGTTGGAAGATGTGTGTATATAGAGTGGTTTATCATTGGGTTTTCTGTATGGTTTATATGTGCCTTTTCATAGGTTGACGGTAACATCTAGAAAATCTACTTCGTTTTGGTTAGTTTTTATATCTATGTCGAATCCGTTATTTTTGAAAATCTTTATTATTGCTTTTCTAGTTTTGTCTGTGTTTTGTTTGTTACAGTTTCTTAAGATTATGAGACCGTCGTCCCTGTAGAGTCCTGTGTCATTTCTATCTATTATTTTGCTTAGTTCGTGTAGTAAGTATATACCTATGATTTCGCAGAGTGCACCGTCAAATCTTCCCATTGTAGTGTCAAAGATCCCATCTTTCTTTATCGATGTTTCTTCATTGTGAAATAGTAATGATTTACGGGAGTGCTTAATGATGTCGATTTCGTTTGCTTTTATTATTATGTATTCCTGAGATAAGTTGATGGCCTTATCTAACATGCGTTCTGTAATGGATGGATAAAATTCTTTTATGTCTAATTGTAGGAATTGGCAATTTTGTTTGTTATTTATACTGTGGGACCAGTCAATAGTTGCTTTTGTGTTTTTCTACTGGTTTACTCCTAACTTGTTCCTAAGTTCAGAATTAATTCTTTCTAGTATCGTTTTACTTATTTTACCGAGTTCGCTTTTGGCTGTGTTTATGAGTCTGCATGCAGGGTTGGTTTTAAAATTTATTTGTGTTCTTTTAGTGTGATAAATGCTTGTGTCTTATTCAACAACTTATTCGGTCATCTAGGTCTAATATATATATATATATATATATATATATATATATATATATATATATATATATATATATATATATATATATATCAAGTATCGCACATTGCGTTCTGTATTTCATCATACATGAAACTCAGAGTAATGCTACCGGTGAAGAAAAATGCATATATATATGTGTGTGTGTGCGTGCGTGTGTGTGTGTGCGTGTATCTGTGAGTTTCATTAAAAACGAACACCAAGGTACTGTGGTTAAGTTTTTATTTAATTTTTCTTGTCTTCTTATAATTTTCTTCTTTTCTGGAAATAAATTTCCTCATAGATCACCAAATTAGACTTTTTATTTCTAAGTAACCAATAGCAACACTGTACGTAGAGAAAAAAACAATACTATTAACATTTACTATGCTTCCTATCTATAAACAGGATGACTTTTCTTTTAGAAATATTACAAAAAATATACAACTCCAGTCAAGAAAAAAAGAAAATTAAATTAACTATCGACTATAAAATATTTTAAACTTCTCATCTCATTGTCAACAACAATAACTCATCTGCAAGATTCAAATTACAGAGAACTAATATTATTTACGAATTCACATATCCCTTAAGGAACTCTCTTCCTAATCAAACCAAATTCATGAATTATTATATTGGATATACTACAGCATGCCTCACGTTACATCTCTCTGACCATAGCTCAATTAAGTCTCATTTAAATACACATGGAGACCTACCAAATTTCCTCAGCAACATACTCGTTGGTGTTGCAAATATAATAGCATCATCCACATGTAAAAAAAGCTAAAAATGATGGAAACTGTATTAATAAAAAAAAGGACAAGACAACACTCAATAACATCAACTATGAACAAGGCCAAAATATGCTGACCGTATTTTGAAACTAAAAACATTAGATACATATATAAAACAATCCACACATTCAGTTAAAAATCAAAATAAAATCATCCTTGATAATAGCTAAAAGTATAGCCGAAAGCGCTTGGATATACAGAACATTCGGACAATTTCTACATAATTTATGTCGCGGAAAGAATTATAAGAACACAAGAAGAATTAAATTAAAAAAACTTAAACGTCAGTCGTTTTTAATGAAACTTGTATAAAAGAGAGTTTGCTGCTCAAATACAAAATATATATATATATATATATATATATATATATATATATATATATATATATATATATATATATATATATATTCAAGTTTAGGTGTATATTTTCCGGTTACATGAAGTGAAACGATTATATTGAATCAAATGCTAGGTTTGCTGCTAGGAAAGTTGGCTTACTGTATCGTACCAGAGAACTTTTCTCGACAGAATCTATCGTACAGATTTATAAATCTACTACTTGTCTATACATTTAATATTGTGATCCAGAATTCTTTTAACCGACTTTCTCCTGCCAAGGGGGACACAGGTTCGAAACTGTTGAAGGTTGCATTTTTTCTTTAATAAAATTTCTCGTATTTTCAGTCCGGTAGACGCAAATAAATATATTGTTTGAAATAAACAAAGCATCTACTCAAATGTGGGTATCCACTAAAAATCTCGTTTAAAGTTATAAAAATCTGCCGGATTAATAAATAAAAAATCGGTTACTTCTTTACAAATATCTATCTGGGCTTTTATTGTCTATACTCACAATTGGAAAACTGATTTTAGAAACAATGTGTAAATGACGTATGAAAAACAGTCTTATTCAAATACATGCGAGAGTATCTTTTCTCTTTTAATTAAACAAAAACATATTGTCGTATATGTTCCATATCAAAATACGTGTTAAAAATATAACTGAAAGTATTAGACATTGTAGTCAATGAAAGCAAGAAGAAAGGACTAACTATTAACTGAAAAAAAAACTGAATGCACGGTCTTCAGTAAAAGTAACAATCAAAATAAAGCAGGTATAGAAATTTGACTATTTATTTTTACTATTTTTCCCTCAATACAAGGCACAAGAACCACTCAAGGTAGAGGATAATTGAATGAGTTTGTTATATGAATGTAAGATGAACAGGTAAAAAGCTCAGGTTACAAGGATAAATAGGAAATATATTTATAACAAGATGTTTCAATGAATACATCTACAGAATATCTGACATATTTATAAGTCTACTATTCACCCATGCTTTGAATATTGCTGCCACATATGGTTCGGTGTTCTTGCTAGATACTTAGAAATTCTTGATAAAATACAAAGAAGAATCTGCAATGTTATCAGTCCTGACCTGACACCCCAGCTTCAGTCACCCACCCTGTGCCTTTTCTATAAATACTTTCATAGTAATTGTTATGATGTGCTTTCTTCTGTAGTAGCTAGACCAGTGTTTCTCAACCTATTTAAGCAATGGCACACCTAGGATCAAATGAAAATATCACGGTACACTTAGAAATTTTTTTAAAGGGTATACATTTAAATGTTATGAAACAAAACCATAGATATTTTTTTTTGATACACACACAAATATGATCTTACTTTATTTCAATGCTTTTATTCAACTATTTGCGCAGCTGATTCAGGGTGAAATCTGTGCCTGGTGTTTTTTCGCGAGTCCTTCAATGTTTCGCTGCACATATTAAGAGGACGCGGCACCACAGCTGAGAATCACTGACCTAGACTATGAATTTAAGCGCAGTACTAGACTGGCAACAAGGTCGTGTCGTTTTACAGTAGAATTGGCTAGATGTAACTGTAAGTTCTATGCTAACAGTTTCTTCTCTCGCAATTTTTCATACTCAGTAACTGCTTGTGTCATAGTGACTTTACTACCTTGGTTGGGATGAAATGATTAAAAAACTGCACGGGAACGCATCAAAGGCATCAGAGCCCTTCACTAAGATGACCTGACCACCGCTGATCAGGTAATAGTTCAATCTTTTCCTCAGTCTTTTGAAAAGGAGCCTCCCTTAATTCCTGTTTAGGAGTGGGTTACAGATTACTTCTAAAGTCTTCCCATTCTCTTTCATTCACTACAGCTGCCTTGTGTCTTAGTGTCATTATCGCTTTGCTTGAGGCGAATTGATTTAAAAAAATCGCCAACATATAAAGGGAATATGCTAAAGAGAAAGAGAGAGAGAAAGTAGATGGCAACTAAAGATAACATTTTCGGTTAGAGTTAAGGTTCTCCAAATTTCTTTCTTTTATGTACCGTGTCCCTTTAAGACGTAGGCGATCATTGCCCTCCACATCTTCCTGTCCCTTGTAACTCTTAATAAGTTTTGTCTTTTTGTTATTTTTCCCAAACCCTGTTCTACCATCCATTTACTCAAGCTCATCAAGTATGTTACGCACTGCTTTCCTCTGTCCCTCTTTCCTTCATTCTATCCTGTGAGTATCAGATTTTCCAAGCCCTCCTGCATTGCATTCCCCAGAAATCTCATCTGCTTCTTCTTGATGTTAAGATTCCTTTTTTCCCATATTCTCCAAAACCTAATCGTCGCTCACATGCTCCATACATGATATCCTCAGCATCTTTTGGTAGAAGCACATTTCTGTTGCTTCAAGTCTCTTCTTCATCTTTGAGGAGATTTTCCAACATTCGCTGTCATACAGGTGGTCAGATATTACTTAACAGTTCAGTAATATTTCCTTTGTTTCTGTTGCTTCAAGTCTCTTCTTCATCTTTGAGGAGATTTTCCAACATTCGCTGTCATACAGGCCAGATATCACGTAACAGTTCAGTACTCTTTTCTTTGTTTCCGTTGCTTCAAGTCTCTTCTTCATCTTTGGGGAGATTTTCCAACATTCGCTGTCATACAGGAGGTCAGATATCACGTAACAGTTCAGTACTCTTTTCTTTGTTTCTAACGAATTTTTTTATAAAAGACAAATTTTAAAATATTTACGTGAGAAATCATCGATGGTTCTACAATGTCGTTACATTAATCTGCAAATCTGTTTATTGTTTAAGGTTCTACAAAGATTAAATGTATATCTTTTCGTTAACAACAAATAATTTTTAAAATTTAGTGAATAATGATTATTAATGAATTACTTTATTTCTTGATTATTAAAATCCCCTTGATAGTATTGTATTTACTAATGCTAATTTACTAATACTAATAGGCACAATGAATATTTTCCTTGATAAATGTCGGAATAACTAATAATACCGAAGACAGTCATCTCGTCATGACATCTGATCATGCTAATTAAGACTGACGAGAGAAAGAATAAAGAATCCTATTTATCGGATATCGGCCTAGAAAGAATCGTGTTTATCGGAGATCGGTCCAGAAAAAAGAAACAGAATTCTCAGGAGAAGGGTATAGATACATCAACTCGGAGCTATGATTGTAATACCCACAATCCCTTACTGCTCGACCCAGTATCACTTCGTGTTTTATGATGTCGATACGAGTAATAAACCATTTCTTTCAATCCATTTACCTTGTCCGAACGGTGGTATATGATAGTTTACAGCAGCAGTTTAACTACAAGATTTTTTTTTGTATGAGTACATACCTTTATTTCTGCTGTAGCTAAAGCCGTAGAAGAAACTTCTGAAGACCTGTCACTATTTGATGCTAATGAAGAAGAAAAGGAAGGAGAAAATAAAAAAGAGCGGGAAGAATAACTGCTTCAAAAGCTGAATTCCCCCTTTGACACATCTTCAAATCTTGACTACCTTTACTTTATCATGCAACGAGAAAAAGAGGAAGAGAGAGAATAATGAAGAAGAAAAGAGGGAAAAAAACGTGGAGAGAATAATTACAAACAGAAGAAAGGAGAAATACAACGGTGCGTAAAAGAAGAAAATGAAAGAAAAAGAACGAGATAAAGAAAGAGAGGAGGAAGAAAAGAATGAATAATGAAGAAAGATAAAGGTGAAAAAGAGCGCGAAATTGACAAAAAAAAGAAAATGCTAAAAGCAGAAGAAGAAAAGTGGGCGAGAATATAATTACATTTGTATTAGATTTTTCTATGAATTAAATTTTTGAACTGGTTTGATATTAACTTTTTAACAGGAAAAACAAGCGTTTAATCACTTAAAACGATTTTTGATCTTCGGGGAACCGTTGTTTTTTTTTATTGTTATTATTTTAGCTCGATATTCCAGATATATTTAACATTTTCACAACAATTTGTAAATAAAATATCGTAAATATTCCAAATAAATTTATTCATCTAGAGTCAACTGTTTGTTTTCGTTTTTCCTTTCGTTATATAAAAAGAATTTATTACAGATTTTGAAAGGAAATACTGAAATATATTCACTGACATCACTGCGTACATATGCAAAGTCGTTCAATAAGCAAGAGAACACACACACACACACACACACACACACACACATATATATATATATATATATATATATATATATATATATATATATATATATATATATATATAGCCATAGACAAAAAAGGTGTATAAAAGTTAGAAATATAATTGAAATTCATTTATTTTATAATTTAAAGAAAAAGACAAAGCTTTTAAAGTACATTTAACTTATATTTAATACTTGGGGGGGGGGCTCCTTTTGCTTTTATAATTGCCTTTATGCACTTTTGCATATTGGAAGCCAGCTTAACACAAGTAGTTAATTCGATTTTCTGACATTCTTCATGAAGTTTGGTTTCAAATTCGCGTTTTGAAGAATATTTGTACACCCTGACTCTTGTACCTAATGGGATTCAGGTCAGAGATTGAGGAAACCACTTCATTACCCTCACTTTTTTCTTTTCAAATCAATCTTCCGATACTCTGGATATGTGGCATAGTGCGTTGATTACTCCATCTGGTATGTTATTGTTGAAATTTTTTTCTAATGAAGTTTGGTAACGTTGGTCTAACATGCTTGTGTAAGTGTTGGAATTCATTCTATCCTCACATGTGAATAACGTTCCTGTCCCGGATGACGACATGCAGCTCAAAACCATTACGCTCCCACCTGCAAATTTGACAGTTGGGGTAATACATTGAGCATCATATGCTTCCCCAACTCTTCGACGAACATGAACAACACCAGGGGTTCCAAAACTCTGATAAAAATTAAAATTTTAGGAATAGTTTTCTATTCAATAAAAATACAGTATTAATAAGCATAATAAAATCAATTATGCTCAATAAATTAATTTCATCTAATAAAGGAACTTATTTTAAATTTGCTTTCATCAGACCAGACAACTTTAGACCAATCGTCAGCCGTCCAATTTTCATGCTCTTTTGCAAAAGAAAATCTCTTTTTCTTATGAACCTCAGACAGCAATGTTTTTTTTTCTGTCTTTACATCCTTTGCGGCCAGCGTTATTCTCATTGTGCCAGTCGATATCAATTTGTTTGTTGCCTCTCGAAATTTAGCAGTCACATAAGAAGTGTTTTTTTCCTATCATTGAGAGATACCCTCTTTAGCAGTCTGTCTTGAGTTTGTACATCTTTCCGGCCTTGACCATCACGATTTTTGTAAAAAATGATTTCGTTATATTGTTTAATGGTTGTTTGTACACCAATTCTTGGACATTTCACTTTTCTTGCAATTTTGACTTAGGATAACCATTATTGGAACAATGAAATGATTTCAGACCTTTTAGTTTCAAGAATGTTTTTCTTCGGAGATATTTTCAACAAAGAAGAAGCACTTATAAATTGATACTAAACTTCCTACTAAAAAAATTCGAAAAAGATTTAGCACTACAGATAAAATTTCAAATAAATAATTTTGCTACTTATGCTAAATAAGTAAAATTGAACACAAATCATTATTGGTACCCATAAATGCCAGTGAAGCATCAATTCAAAAATGCCTATTATATTACTTTCAGCTAACATATGTACAAGTTTCAATCATATTTATAACTTTTCTACCCCTGCTCCATAATTGGTATATATATATATATATATATATATATATATATATATATATATATATATATATATATATATATATATATAAAGGTAAAAGACAATAGGAAAACTGTATTATTAGCTGATACGTTTCGTCCAATTTGGACTTTTTCAAGACAAAAACGAAATTAATTTATTAAAACAAATTAACTATTAACAACAAAACAAAATGTCCTTAGCAACTAGAAGAATTTAGAAAACACTGTTGTATTCATATTGTCATCTGAAATTTATGTCAAGTACTATCACGCGTGGAAATATTGTTTTTATTGTTGTGTTGAGGGATTCACCTATTTTCTTTTGATTTTTTATACTTGTGTATACGTTTGCTTAATTCTGTTAGGAAAGGTGATATAGGGAAAAAGCCTGAGCGTAGATTAATATTTGGATAATATTCATTGGCGGCACTCTCGCGGATTTTCCTTCTGAGTGAGTTATTTTCTTTTTCATGGCTGTAGCATTTTTTAAATCAAAATTGTGGTTGAATTTATTTCTATCTATGACTAGTGCATTAGTTAAGTTGTTTTTTGTGAGGTTTCTTTTGTGCTCATATATGCTATTTTTTAAATTCTGCTTGTTTCTCCAATATATTGGGAGGAACAGTTTTGGTAATTTATTTTATGAATGCTTGCTTCAGAAATATCATTGCTATTAGTGTTTTAGGATTTGAGTATATCCATAATGGTTATTTTAAGATTATTTAGATAGGATAGTGGACGTGACGGAGTTGGTCGGTAGTATTATGCATCTGTTTTCATGTAATTTATTATTGTTGATTATGTTATTATTTTTGTTTCGGTTGTATATTTTGTAAGCCTTTCTTCTTGCGTTGTGGATGAAATGATATCGGTATTGTAGGTTTTTGAATGTGTTTTCTATGTATGTTTCTTCTTTAGGTAAATATTGGGGTTTCAGATTCTTAATGCTCTCAGATAGAAACCTATAATAATTCCAGATTTAATTTTAGAAGTGTGATTTCAGTAGACACTGATCAGATCATTTTTGTTTGTAGCCTTTCTGTAAACTTCAAAATTGAGTTCGTTATTATTTCTATGTAAAATGATATCTTGGAAGGGAAGAGTATAGTTGGTTTCACTTTCAAAAGTAAAGACTATTATAGATTCAACGTTGTTAAATCGGTAGAGAAGATCTGTTAAATTAGTATTTTGTGGATATATTAATAGTGAGTCGTCTATGTATCTGAAATAAGAAGAACTTGGAGGGAGAATGTTTTTGAATGGATCACTTTCTAGAAATTCTAAAAATAGACAAGCAAGAACGCCGCTGAGAGGAGATCCCATTGATAAAACAATTTTTTTCTGTAATCTTGATTATCAAATGTAAAGAAACATTACTTGGCAATGAGCTGGCATATTTTTATGAAAGAAAATAGTACTTTTGTAATTCTTCTTCTTCTTTCTCTATGTGCTGTGACCCTTCAGGAAGTTGGTGATTAGCCTGACGTGCATTAACCATGGAAGATTGAAAGTTTAAAGGCAGTAAAATCGACCTTGCTAACCGAACGCTCCTCTGTGGCCCAATCGGTTAAGGTACGTCAGGCTATATGACGGTTCCGTATAGGGTACAGGTTCGATTCCTGTCGGGGGACGAATATTTTCGATGAAAATTTCTCGGACATTCAGGCCGGCAAATTTTGTTTAATACTGTTTATTATAAACAGAGCATTTACTTAAATATTTGTATCTATAAAAAGAATGTATAAACATAAAAATGTCTTAAAATAATTGTCTGAATTTGTTCATTTAATTACATATATATATATATATATATATAACAAGAGATAGATTAGAACAAAGTAAGTATATATATATATATACTATTTACATTGTTTGGACTGTTGTCTTCATCTATATTGTCATATTTATGACATTTCGGCTGTTGTACATTCCGGTCTTCTTCAAGTGATATACGTTGGAATTTCGAACCGAACCATTTATTCAGTCTACTGAGGCAGATTGTTCTCCTTCCAAGTGCCATGCCTTTTCTGAATGTCTCAGTTTCAGTTATTTCCCTTTAGTATCTCAACTCTCCAAGTATATTGAGGAATGAGCCGATTTCGAATTCCAGTTTGACTTCTTTACATTCATTTTGTAATAGCATTCAGAAAGGTATGAATACATCTCCCTCTGCCTCAGCTATGAGTGAATAGCAGATTAGATTAGGTTCTATAGCTTTCGGTGGTAACTGGTCTAGAAAGACAACTCTGAACTAAAAACCCCAAATATTTTCGTTTAGAGACCTTGTTGGCCGCTGTGCACCATTTTTCTGCATTCGGCTTTACAAAATGTGGTCGGTTCTGCACAAGCCTTCACCACTATAATCGAGTCATGTGTGCAGGTATTCTGGCCGTTTGGTTCTGACCTACTGGACTCTTATACGTTGAAAAACGATGAGTAAGTCCTCCATATATATATATATATATATATATATATATATATATATATATATATATATATATATATACTTAAAAAATCCAGTTTTCATGCAAAAAAAGGCAGTTAGCTCTACGAGATATATGTGGAGCTAGATAATATATCTGCATGTAGGTGGCGTTAAAAGTTTAGCCGGGAACTTTGTTTTGCAAGGCACGGGGGCCGACGTGCACATTCTTGCAGAAGTTATCTGGATAAAAACATTAATGTCAAAGTCCAAATGTTGGTTGTAGTTGCTGCCCTAGTTCATTTAGCATTAATGCCCTTCGGAAATTTACAAATCCGAACATCCTTGCACGGTGTTTCATTTTTTGACAGAAATTGCCAATAAATGCCCCCAATTACTCTAAAGCCATTTGCAGTGTTCTGGAATACTTTCAGAACATCAGTTCGCTAACAAATTCTATTACCGCCTTTTTACTCGTCTTTCAATTTCACTGAATATTTTCCTCACTCTAGGTTTTCTTTGTTATTAGATCACATGTCAATCCAGTTTTATTCTGTTGCTTTCGGGTTGGCTTACTGAATGTTATGACATATAAACTCTTGAGTTATTTTATAGCGCAGTCAATCTTTTCTGGTATATTTGAGGCTATAAGCATTTATTTGGTACGCTAATACGTAAATATTGGTTGTTTATATTTGATTCAATAATTATTTACTAGCTCGAGGATAGGTCAATATTGGTCGTTTATATTTGAGTCTATAAGCATCTTACTTGGTTCGAGGTTAGGTAAATATTTCTTCTTTGTATATGGTGCGGCAGAAATACCTCCCACATATACCTCCCAGAAATACTTCCGACATAATGGTAAAGACATTAGCTACTAGGTGCAGCAGAATTAACCCCTATATTTTAAACTGTCATCTGTGTGGTACTAATAAATGTAAGTGCCAATGTTGTCTTCATCAAGCTAATATCTTACCAATTTGTGGGAGGTGTTTCTGGAAGGTATATATGCGGGAGGTACTTCTGCCGTACCCAGTATTTGGATCTTTTAGCCTTTAATTAAATATTAGTCGTTTATATTTGAATCTATAAACATTTATTTGGTTTTGGGATAGGTACGTATAAATAATTTATATTTAAGTCTATAAGCATTTGCTTCATTCGGAGGTAGATATATATATTAGTCTTATATTTTTGAGATGAGGCATTATCATAACTATGTACTTTGCTTTTCGGACCAACATACCTATCTTGATTTTTATATTCACAAAGTTTTGGTTGTTATGTCCTGTCATGGTCACTGTCATTTTTGTCACTTGTTTATTTCTCCCACATAACCAGAGTATTTTTTTTTTCATTTTTACCAGACCCAGGGTTTGAACTCACAACTGCCAGGGGACTAGTTATATTTTATCCAATGCTTTAATGCATAAGGCTATGTATTTCATTCACTTGTTAGAAAATTAAAGTACGACAAAATTCAGGCCATCTGACCTTTAAAAATGATTCACTCATACCTAGTTTCCACCGCTACCTTGATGTTTGCACATTGGCTCACAAAGAGGTTTTTTGGTGACAAATGTCCATACTACATACTATATGTGATGCTCAAATGTCATTAAATCTTGAGAAATACGGTAAGTCTGTAGTTAAACATGAATCTCTTGCCTGAATTCTGATCTGAAATTCTCACTGTATAATGATCATCACGTAATTAAATGCATTGACAAAGAAGGAAATAATATTGAAAAATAAATTTTTATTATGTAAATTATATATTGATCGTTTATTTATTTTGTTTAATTTTAATTTTTTTGTGCGGTTGGATCACGAATTATGATTAGCCGATGCTTTGCTATTCGGATAAGTATTTTTATCTTGGTTGTTATGCTCAAAATCTTTTAGCCATTTTATTCTTTAAGTCACATTTGATAAAGTACCTCAGAGAACGAAACTCACCGGCTAAGATAAGTTTTCCTTTTGTCTTTATTTCTATTGTCCTTTTACAGATATACACTATCTGATAATTTGACACAAACTTTAAGTCTCTATAACTTTTTTGCCGTTTGTTCGTGACTTCCACTGAAAGAGAATATGTGACTTTTCAGAACAACGAAACCGGAAATTTGTATAAATGATGAAAGAAAAACACTTCCTTGATATCTAAATATCTTCTTCTTTATGTGCAGTGTCACTTCACGACGTAGGCGATCATGGCTCTCCATAATTTCCTATCTTTTGTAGCTCTTAATAAATTTTGGATTTTTTTAATTTCTCCTAGACCTTGTTACGCTATCCATTTACTCCAACTCATTAAGTTGGTTATGCGTAGTTTTTCTCTGTTCCGCTTGCCTTTAATCTATCTTGTGAGCATTTAACGAATCTAGCATGGAGCTGGTTTTCTTATTTTTTTCACTCGAAAATTCAAGATAAGTTTTCAATATATATATATATATATATATATATATATATATATATATATATATATATATACGTATATCTATATCTATATCTAAGGCTACCAGTGCTTTCGGCAAACTTCGCCATCGCTTGTGGAATGAGCCGGCTATTCGACTGGATACGAAAATTCGGGTTTACAGAGCTGTTGTCCTTGCCATCCTTTTGTACAGCTCAGAGTTGTGGACTCCATGCAGGTACCATATACGCCAGCTGGATGTTTTCCATAAAAGCTGTCTGCGTGCAATCTGTGGAGTTAACCTTCAAGATAGGACATTTAACGTAGACCTGTTTAACAGGTGTAATATTGGAGGAATCGAGACTTTTCTCATACAGTCTCAGTTACGGTGGACTGGTCATGTCTTGAGAATGTCTGATGACAGGATACCCAAGATCCTAATGTACAGCCAGTTAGATCAGGGCTACAGGAATGTAGGACGCCCATGGCTAAGATACAAAGACAAGCTGAAAAGCAACTTGGTAGATGTCAATATACCACATAAACACCCTTGAGCGCTTAGCCTTGGAGCGGGTAGAATGGAGATCAACGTGTTTTAGTGGACTCAACAGTTTTCAATCTACTTGTCTGAATCATATTCAAGAAGCGAGAGAAAGATCTAAAATCCTCACACTTGTTCCATATGTGACCTCCTTTGTAAATCACTAGCGGGTCTTAAATACCACTTTAAATACCACAAAATTTCGTAACTGAATTAACTAAGTTGTCAGATCCTCATACGTTGAAACCGACGGGAGTGTCCATTATATATATATATATATATATATATATATATATATATATATATATATATATATATATATATGCATATTATAATCATGACGTTTTACTTTTTCTGTATCATAATTCGATGAACATTTGTTAAAATAATGAAGATAAGTTTAATTCAGTTTATATTTTTTAAAATGTCACCTTTAGCACGAAATTTCTAAAATCGCATATAAGTAAATTAGTACTATTACTTTCTAGAACTTTCTGGAACCTTCTTGAACTTGTTTTTGTTTATTTGTAAGGTTTATATGTTATTCTATAGCTATAAACTGTTAAATACATTAAAATACTCAAGTACTATCCAATTACAACATTAGCAAATTTAAATATTTGGATTTTTACCCTTATTGCGTATATGGTAAAATCGAATTTTCAGTTTGGGGTGACCTTTTCAAGAACTAAAAGAAATTAATGCCTTTTTCATAACTATTGAACAAAAGTTCATCAATTTATGACACAGGATCATAGAGTTACAAAACAGTCATAACTTATATATATATATATATTAGCGTTAATGGCTGGCCAATCGTATTCGGAGGTGGTTAGCTAATCCCTATTGCAGACCCTTACTCAGGCACATTTGTGTTTATTCAACACTTACAGAGCCGACCTGTGGTTTATACTGCAACTATCTTGAGCGGACCTTAGTTAGAGTTTCTGGGAGAGGACGCGTTATCTAGTGTGATCAAAAGTCTGAACATGGCTACCCCACTCAAACCCTTAGTCACGATGACCTGTGACTTCATGCTAACACAGCCATCGATGGTACCAAGCCGTAGTATGGTTTTTATAAAATAAAACCGAGTTCGAATCGACAATAGTGAGATTGGAACGCGGGTCTCTAGGTCAGAAAGCGAACGTTTTAACCTTGGCCACGTACTCCCGGATTCGAGTGGCTAACCATTAACATTAACGTTAATATATACAAACCCTCATATATATATATATATATATATATATATATATATATATATATATATATATATATATATATATATATATATATATATATATATATATATATATGTGAGGGTTTGTATGGGTAAATATGTATGCTACTATTTGAGGGTCGGCGACTAAAACGGATACCCCACTCCAAGTTCTTGCAACTGAACGGGTTCTTAGTAACACTATAGGATAACAATAAAACCCACACCAATGGGCGGAAGAACTCTTGACAAATCAATTGGCAGCGAAATAGAGGTGGTGTCTCAATAAATCACCGAGAAGGAAACGGGAAACCACTCCATTATCAATACCAAGAAATCTCATGGCATTAGACAAATATTTAAATATCATTCCTACTATATGAACTTGAAGAATATACTTAAAGTAACAAAAATGTGGTTCTACAGGAGGATGTTGAGAATACTATGAGTTGAACATGTAAACAACGATGAAATTTCAGAGAAAATGAAAAAAAAAAACGATATTTATCATTAACATCAGGCAGAGACAGTTCAAATTTCTAGGACACATAGGGAGGAAAGAGGGCTTGGAAAATCTGATACTCACAGAGATTGAAAGGAATAAGGACAGAGGAATCAATTCATAAGCTTCTTAGTGAGCTTGAGTAAATGGATCGAGGAACGAAGTTTAGAAGAGATAAAAAAAAGACAAGTTTTATTAAGAGCTACCAAGGACAGGAAATGGTGGAAAGCCACGATCGGCAACATCCTGAATGGATACAACACATAGAAGAAGAAGAAGAATGAGCTTGAGTAAATGGATGGCGGAAGAAAGTTTAAGAGTGATTACAAAAAGACAAAATTCATTAAGAACTACAAACGACAAGAAATTGTGGCGAAACATGATCGCCTACTTTCTAAAGGGATACGGCACATTAATGCGGTAGTTAAAACATATTGTGTACTAATGTTGTGATTTCAGGCTGTGGAAATCTTTGTTCAGTGTAAATAAGAACAAAGGCAAGATAATGAAGCTGTTTTTTGGGGACAGAATTAATGGATATAAATGATGTTAAGAAGAAAAAAAGACATTCACAAAGCTAGAAATTCTAATATTCACTATATATGTAGAAGTTTTGTGTCTGAGATTTGCCATATTTATAGAGGAGATGTGCTCAATACCAGAGACAGAGCGTTTGCAAGTATAAACAGCGTGTAGATAGGAAGCAACACTGCATTATGACTCCCAGTTTCACCCCACAAGCGATCTTCAGACCACGTCTCATTACTCCTTGCATGGGCTTCATATATAGGCCAGGAGAGCCTTTGAAAATTGGAAGAAGGAAGAAAATGGCCATTCCCAGTTATTTCATTTAAGATTGATGTTTCTCTGGGTCCTCTTTGCTTTTGGTGATAACCAGGTTAGGCGTTAGTTCCAATCTTTGTTGGAATGATTGCAAAATATTTTGTCTAAAGTATCTCTCCACTTTTTAGGCAGAAGCACACAAATGCATGCTGGGATTTTTTTCCTAACCAATAAAATAGACCGGTTCTCGAATTCATCTGACACAGTCTCGGTCTGTCTAGCCTTGAAGTCAGAACGCTACGTTCGTTTATTCGAATTCTTGTGTGTCAGTTCCAAATCTTAGTTTGTAAACTTTTTTGCTATATTACTGTTGCTTTGCCTTATTACTGTTAATTTGCCTTGCATATATTGTTTGCTTGTTTTGTATTATTTGTTGCCCTGTTCTTTTCTTTTTCTTGTTATAGTTTATTGCAAACTTTGTCAGATCTGTTTGCTAGGCAGTTCAGCCACCTATTTTACATTTAACAATGACCACTCACTCTACACTAAGAAAAGTCTTAATTCAAATCCCATCTGCTGTACGTCTATCGGGCAGGATGGGCTTGTTACTTTTGGCCAGCGATCAAACTTAGAGAGAGGGAAAACATCAAAAATCATCTAAACGAAACTTTTGGGACTTTATTAGTAACCTCCTCATCAGTTAGTATTAACTACTAAAAGTCCAACATTAAACTTTGTCGATTTGACTCCGGTTGGGGTATAACTTTTTTCTTTTTATTTCTTCACGTGCAAGAATTTAACACTATGATACCCAACTATATAAACTAATGCGATGCCCATCAAATAAACACGCACAATATATATATATATATATATATATATATATATATATATATATATATATATATATATATATATATATATATATATATATATATATAAGTGTGGATATAAAGCAAATAATTAGATATTTGCAACTGCATATGCGTGCACTAACGTACATACACAGATAAGCAAATAAGCTTCTTGCAGAATGTAGGTATAGCAGTAAACAATAAGAGAAATTCGAAAAGACAGAATAATAATAATAATATTAATAATAATAATAATAATAATAATGTTTACTTAGGTACCCATGCCGTCAAAAATTATGGAAATTGTTAGAAAGTGAATAGTGAGATGAGATGCTATGAAACAAGTCTTAAAGAATGTATTGAGATTTAATGAAGTGGAGATAAAGAATTCACAACTAAATGAACCGTTTAATTACTCCGTGCCCTTTATACTTTTAGACGGTCAATGGCATCTATGATTCATTGATTATGCCTCGTATTATCTAAATCTATTTTTGCTCAATATCTTTTCACATTAAACATTTTATGTGTTTAATATAATAGTTAAATGAAAATATATCTTCGAAGAAAAAGATGAGCAACAGAACAACAAAGACTGCGACGACAAAACCTATTTCAAGACCAAATGGAAACAAGACAATCACTTAATAGACATAGGTATCTGAGTGCTTCACATGAAAGGCTTGAACAAATAAGGCTGCAAACTTAGAAACGTAGGAGTAAAAGAACTGATGAATTAAACGTTTCATTTTACTCGGGAACGAATTATGTGCAAATGCAGAAAAATATTTCATTTGTATAGATTATTAAAAGGTCTAAGGGAAGTAATCACTCGTAAACTAACTTAAGTTGATTTACCCCCCCCTTCCTACTATAGATGGGACAGAAAATATATAAATAAATGCACGTTGATAATTATTATATGGTTTGAAAGCATTAAACAAAATAGAAGAGAAAAATTGTTAGAGATCGTAAACTTCAGGACACGCCTCTCAAAGAAAAATATTTTTCTTCTTTTATTATCTTACACTAACAACACACTATCACTCTCTCTCTCTCTCTCTCTCTCTCACACACACACACACACGCATATATATATATATATATATATATATATATATATATATATATATATATATATATATATATATATAGTCATCCACAAGCAGAGTGTTTCGCTGTATCACAGTTCTTCAGTGCGACTGCTTGAAATCAGGAACGAAACTCGACCGATTTGACATCAATCGGAGACTCTTACCCCTAGGATATCTATCTACATTTCATGCTACGGAGAAAAGGAATTTTTAATGTACATGATATAAGCATTGTCAGCTGCCAGAGTGCTCCATTCACTGTGAAAAGCATATATCTATCATATTTCCTGTATGCTAAAACGCATTTTATTTCCTGAAAAATGCACCCCAAAATTACCCTGCGTCTTGCCACTGAAAGTTATAGAGAGGAGGTTGCCAACCATCACGAATCCCAGTCACGAGATACAAGCAATCATAAACACCAGGTATATAATATAAGCATACAATTATCATTCATATGCAATAAATGCCGCATATCCCTTTAGTATCATATATGTCATCAACGATTCTCATCAATTGCTGCCTTTAATCTGTCCAGTCAGGGGCAGTATTTATCTGAATTCAACGTCTAATTTTGCGGAAATTCGTAATATACAACGCCATTCAAATCTCATCAGATATACAGCGTCACATCAACTTTCTTTGCAGGTCGGTTTAACTGTAGCAGAAGTGAAAGGCAGGATTAACTGCCGGTTACCTTCGATGAGACTGCACTTCCCTGTCGATAAAAAACGACAACGCTTGGTGTGCTGCGTATGAGCGAATCCTAAAAGGCCCGATTGCAAAGAATATGGTTGCGGCGGTGGGATGAGCGGTGCTTAGAATTTTTGCATAGCGAGATTACCGATGTTTCTAGGCTCAATATGAACAGACAAATTTCTGTTTAGCAAGCGAGTTTCCAGCGGTATATCAAACCTCTGAGTTTAATATACGCTGCTTGTAGACCTCTCTGTCCGCAGGCAGAGAGGAACCCAGACGAGGCTATGCCGAAGGGCAGAGTCTCGTTTGGGGAGGTAGACAAACTCGACCCCGTTATTACGGGGTCTACAGGAAATTTTTAGACGTGCCTACTGACTCACAATGCCCCACTTAAAAAAAACGCCTTGTACCACATCCCTCCTTGTGGGCAGGATTTGGGTAAATACCGAGTCGCTAGCGGTATGTCAAACCTCTGAGTTTGATATATGCTGCTTGTCGACCATTCTGTCTGCGGGCGGAGAGGAACTCAGACGAAGCTATGCTGAAGGGCAGAGTCTCCTCTGCGCGGGTAGACAAACCCGACCCCGTTATTACAAGGTCTACGGGAAATTTTTGTCTCGGAACGCACCACGTTAAAAAAATCCAGCCTTTTTCAACACCCCGCCTTGTGGGAGGACTTGGGTAAATACCGGGTTTCCCCTTTCCATTTTGTCCGTCCTTGCTTTCTGTGTCCCGGTTACGTTCAACCTTCGTTTGCGCCGTTCCTGTGTGGAATTCTTCGTCGCTTCTGCCGTGGATATGTCTCTGTTTCATTTGCTTTGTTTTATTTGTCTCCCGTGCTGTTGTTCGTCCCGTTCCTGCTTGTTTGTGTCCCTGCAGCAGAAAAAAAAACAACTTCATCAACACTAGCTCATTTCGTTTTCCTCAGTACATTTTACACCCCACATTCTTGTAAACAATTGATTGCCTCTGATTTAAAAATATATATACCGTTGTGTGTGTGTGTGTGTGTGTGTGTGTGTGTGTGTGTGTGTGTGTGTGTGTGTGAAGAGAATCACAAATTAAAATGCAGTTCATTAAATTTTTCCCGTTAAATTGGGAGACACGCAAACATCGATGCAATTCACGTATCCAGGTGTTTTCAAATGCCTTCAACCGCACATACGAGATATGTGGAATATCTGGATTATTTTTAATCATTTTGGTCATCATCAACGACTGCAGTTTTTTCAGAACGTTATCGATGTTCCAGATCAAAATTTCTCCTTCAGAATCTAGTGAATAATTTACAAACATTATTCCCAGCAATAGCACCATCTCTATAAATGACACATATCTTCACTTTTCTTTACTGTATATGAAGTGATTTTTCCCTTGCCGGAAATAAATGAGCATCAAAGGAAAAAATGCATTCCATTTTTTCCATTTTCCTTTTTAACGAAAAATAATTAAAATTCCCTTTCCATTCCCAAATCATATAAAAAGACGAGTTGATATGTTGACTTTAAGTTGGAAAAATAAGCAACATGCCACACGCACAAACCAAACCCACTTGTAGCATTAAAGAACAAATACCCCTTAAATGATAATTACTTGCAAAACAATGTAATATACCAAGCCACCATAGAATAAATAGAATAATAAATAACGAATAAAAAGTTAAATACACTATAATAGCTACAAATTCGGATCCATAATTATTCCTAATCAATAACCTTTAGAATAATGTGAAAGAACCGTTACCGCCAATAAGCGTTAGGGTTAGACTTTACAGAATATAATGCACCATTGGCTAGCAAATATAAATGGCATGACCTGAAAATTGCATTCACACATGAAACAGACTGTCGCCGCTTGGTGTTGACCTCAATGTCCACTTTTATATTTTATATTCATACATGCTTTATCTCTGTTATTGAGCACGTTTACCCATAAATATAGCATACCTTAAAACTATACTTTCATTATATAAGTGTGTGCGTGTGTGTATTTGTGTTTGTGTGTGTGTGTGTGTGTGTGTCTATCTGAAAGAGAGAGAGAGAGAGACTTTAAGAGAATGATCTGTCTCACAACAATTCCAGTTTATTTGATCTTATAAAACCATTTTGCATTCGCTTCTTTTGGCCTTTGATCGTAAATTCCCATCAACTGTCTAATGGGATCTGATAGTCTTTGTTCGGCCTCATATTTTAACCATAACACGCGGAAATTTCATTTTATCTTGAAGAAATACCAAAACGAAATGAAAATATCTCCATTACTATCGAATGATAATACCGCTTTTATGAGGCATCCATAACTTGACCTCTCCTTTCATTCCTTCATTTCTCCCAACGACAGGTTTGTGCCTACCCACCGATCAGCAGGATCCATAGCCGATCACAGCATTGGTCAACAAGAGTCAAGAATATTGAGAAATAAAGGTCAGTCTTCTAACCGTTGGTCACATTGACAAGAATGAAGTAAATTCGTCTGTGAAGTCAGGTTGGTTTGGTGTTTCAAAGCGTTTATAATAGTGACATCAAATTCAAAACTATGCCGAGAAGTTTTAAGCACCCGGATATACAGCCAAGGAATATCTATATTAATTTCCTGTTCAATATGACAAGCTGGGGAACTTGCCGCTCATCAATTCAGTGAGCGAAAGCAAGATTCGAATATTTTTCTTTCATAAAATTTACAAAAGACTTAGATATTATTAATTTTATAGAATTCAGCTTTTTAATTAATTCTACAGCTTTATTTTCGTAAAATTAACCTACGTTTAATTTGTACGGGAGTTATAACTCTGGGTAAATAATTATACCCCCACCCACTAATATTTATACAAACAAAAATACTTGTAAAAATGAGAAACGACAAGACGTGTGACGAGAAACCGAGTATTGTTTATTATCTGATTGGCAATGGTTGTTATATAGTGTTCGTTTAGAATTGCAGTTCACACCAGACATCAGGTTCATTCTCCGAGCGCAGCTTCTTCCAGTCAAAAGCTGTTGGCTTTAAAATAAACTTTTGTCCAGATCGTCACCCACGAAATAAAACCACCAATCGATTGTACCTGTAAGCAAATTTCATTTGGTTTTAACCTATTGTTGTAGATCTTGCGAGGCAGAAATGCAGTGAGATGAAGGGAATGAAAAAGGAGAGGCGGGTCTCTCTGTTTCTCTCTGTTTTCGAGTAGTAGTGACCACTGTTTTATAGAGAACAAAATTCTTTGTATGGTCATCTTTTCCTTGTCATCTTTATCTTGTCATCTTTGTCTAAAAATCTAATTAATCAAACTTTGGCTTCACTCAGTCACCTTCTTTGTCAGGATCGTTTGCTATGATACTTCTGAGGACAACCATATAGCTGATAATCATCAGGACAGTAAATGACTGAAACAATTTCTATGACATCCTGCATTTAACAAAATATCGGCTGACACCGATATCGCTGCATTAGATGTTACAATTTTTGGAACTAGTGAGCCAACCAAAATGAGCTGACTCATTTTATAGCCCACCAAGAGAAGCTCAAAATATTCAATCCGACGTGTATAAAGGCAGCCATTTTGTTTTTTCTCCGAATATCTTCACTGCCAACCTCTGATATTGAAGACCTGAAGAATTACTGAACAGCTGCTACTGTCTCCGAATATTCACTGCTAACCTCTGATATTGAAGACCTGAAGAATTACTGAACAGCTGCTACTAGTGATATTGGCGTTGTTCCATTGAACACATTACTTACTGCACTGGATTCCATAATCAAAGACTACGGTGAACATGGTCAACATTAAATACACAAGAGACAGTAATACTGATTAAATAGTGGATAGTCTTTCTTGTATATTGTGTATAGTGAATTTCTAGATAATTTAGTCGGAGAAAAAAGTTTTTTTTACCACGAATTTTGGTTATGAGTGTTAAGGAGGGACAAATGATATCGTTGTGGCCGGAAAAGGAAAGGAGGAGAACAATCATTCCAAATGGTAGTCCTTCGCGTTCAAAGAAGACGTTTCGCAATTCTTTCTTGGATCCGTAAATGGCTTCTCAACCCAAATTTGAACGTGCATAGTCTGAAACAGCGGAGGACACAGGGAGTTGACTTCTTTTTCTATGTGCCGTGTCCGTTCAGGGCGCATGCGTTCACAGTTCCCCACAACTTCCTGCCCTTCGTAGTTCTCAATAAATGTTGTCTTTCCGACATCTCTTCCAAACTCTTCTCCGCCATCCATTCACTAAAGCTCAATAGATAGTCTATGCGTTGTTTTTTTCTGTCTCACTTGCCTTCGATCTGTCCTGCGAGTATCAAATTTTCCAAGCCTTTTTCCTCACTATGAGTTCTAGAAAGTTCAACTGTCACTTCCTGATGTTAATTATAAGTGTTAACTTTGTTTATAAGTGTTAATTTTGTTTATATTATAGTTCAAAAATATTTCTTTGTTTCTAACCATATTTGCTGGTTTCTTCGAAATTTGCAGAGGATTGGTGGACAATGGTACGCCAACCTGACTACTCGGCAGTATACTCCGCTAGCATGTTTGTTCTGATTCTACACCAGTAGAGGTTAGTTATGATTGAGTATTTGTACTATTTCTTACATACACATGCGCGCGGCGCGCACGCACACACACACACACACACACACACACACACACACACACACACACACACATATATATATATATATATATATATATATATATATATATATATATATATATTAAGAAATATAGTTTTAAGGTGTGCTATATTTACGGGATAAAGTACTCAATACCAGAGATAGAGCGTATGTAAATATAAATATAAAAGTGAACACTGAAGTCAACACTCAGAAGCGATAGGCTGTTTCATGCTAGACGCAATCGTTAGGCCGCGGTGTTGAATTTTCTCTCGACTATTTATATATATGGGTCAGTGGGGCATTCTGGGTAATCCATTCTGGCGGTTACTTTAGCGGGAGTGGCTTGTTTATTTATTTATTTAGTTGGGTTAATTCATTTTACTTAATTTATATATTTATTTATTCTTTTCGGTTTTCTATGTTTTATTAACATGGTAAAAGATTTGAGGGATTTGCTTAGGTCGCTTATTTTACTTGTCTTTGCTTATTTATGTTTATTTTTATTAGTTCTAACGGTTATTTTCTCGGCAGTGATTTGTAATTTGTTCATTTATTTATTTATTTTGGATTTATTTTTACTTGTTTTTTTTTCTTATTTATTTGCTTATTTTTATTTTGTATATTTAAATATACAAAATAAAAAATAAATAAAAATCAAGTAAAATAAGGGACCTAAGCAAATCCCCCCAAAGTTTTTACCATGTTAATAAAACATAGCAAACAGAAATGAATAAATAAATATATAAAATAAAAAATGAAAATGAAAACAAGTAAAATAAAATGAACCCAAAGAAATAAACAATCCACTCCCGCCAAAATAACCGCCAGAATGGATTACCCACAATGCACCACTGAGCTATATATATAAATAGTCGAGGAAAAGTCCAACACTCGCGGCCTGATGATTGCGTCTAGAATGAAACAACTTGTCGCCTCTGAGTATTGACTTCAATGTTCACTTATATATATATATATATATATATATATATATATATATATATATATATATATATATATATATATATATATGAAGAAATGTACTCTTAAGATATGCTATATTTATGAGATAAAGTGCTCAATATCAGAGATAGAGCGTGTGTGAATATAAAAGTGAACATAGAAGTCAACACTTAGAGGCGACAGTGTTTCATGCTAGATGCATTTTTTAAAATATCTTAGGTTTGCAACGTTTCGTTTATGGGAAAGAGGCTGTAAGGTTGAAAAGAAGTAATCCTCGGTAATGGCTTTTGAAGACTATCATGGGTGGAAAGAGGATTCGGTAGCTCCAGTCCAGACATGGCACCAATACTCCTTTTTGGTCTGATATGACTGACTATGATAGATAGATAGATAGATAGATAGATAGATAGATAGATAGATAGATAGATAGATAGATAGATAGATAGATGTCAGGAAAAATGGAAAATTCTGAATTAACATTTCTTAACATGAATATAGGTGTCATATCTTTTACAAAAATATACAATATTGCATACAAAGATTTTTCTGAGAATCGATTTAAACAATTTTTGCAATGGCACAAGAAGTCAGGTATATTCTGATTCTTTTTCAAGGTCGAAAGGGAAACAGTGGGACCGACCAGTGTTTCTTCATTGTTTTCATGGAGATAACCCACAGGGAATTGTACCAAGTTTGGATCTCTGATGATCCCTAACGATGGTGAGCCATAAAGTCCATGGCATAATACCTTCACGCGGAACCTCAGGAGCAATACCACTGTCGACACCAAGGTCATGGTCATGGTGGTCATGCAGTGGATTCGCGGGTCACCGTACGCATTCCAACAGGTCCCTGCTCTCCTAAAACTGATTCATATCAAGCCAATAATCTTTATGATCGTGTCATCTTAATATGTGACTATATAACTCTCCGGATTTGAATCTCTTCGGCTAATACGTCTCAGACGTCTTCTTTCATCGGCGCCTTCATTCACGTGTTGAACAACGAGAATGAGAACAAGCCAAATCAGGAAAGCGGTCAATTCAAACGCCATATAGAGGTCACCCTCGATGTAGGGAGCAAATTTCTTTTTTCTGTTTTTTTTTAAGTTTCATATATATAAAATTTTGTTTGAAGTTTACTGATTCTTTCTATTGAAGATTTTTTTTTTTCTGTATAATATACTTTGTTCTTAATTACCAGGTGTGCTATGTAAAACGAACCAAAATAGTAATATTAACCGTTTAAAACATTCGAAACTGAATGACTGAACAGCTCGCAAAATTTGGCAGGTTATGTAAAGCCAAAAAATTTCGACGTTAAGAATAGTTTTTTTTTCAGATAATAATCATATAGTGATACCTGTTTTAATAATTAACCCATAGCTGGAGGAGAAGACAGCGGTTCATATTTTTCGAAAAGTATTTGCGCGTAAGCGAATATAACAATCTCAACTGAAATTAGAATTCCGCTCTCCGATTAAAAATACCGATCCATGAGATCACCCGCACATCCAAGCTTAGAGTACCTGGTGTTCCCAAACGGTCACCCATCTCAGTACTGACCAGAAGCACGATGCTTAATTTCGATGATAATACAGGAACCGGTATTTAAACGTGAAAGAGCCGTAAGCTTATAATGCTAATACTAATGATAAAATTTACAGTTTCCATAGAGGAAATATTAAGCAATTCATTGACTGAACAGTTAGCGTTATTGTCTGTTGAAAATAAAAAATGGAAATGGTAAAAAAAGCCGTTACTATACAGGAA
This sequence comes from Acanthosepion esculentum, assembly GCA_964036315.1. Taxonomy (NCBI): domain Eukaryota; kingdom Metazoa; phylum Mollusca; class Cephalopoda; order Sepiida; family Sepiidae; genus Acanthosepion; species Acanthosepion esculentum. The sequence continues at coordinate 92,527,513 of OZ038508.1, read as the reverse complement.
ACATTAGGCATTCATTGACTGGACAGCTAATGTTATTTTCGGTTGAAATTTGTAATGGAAATGGTGAAATAACCGTGTCTATACAGGAAACATTAGGCATTCATTAACTGAATCGTTAGACTTAATGTTGTTTGAAATTCATAATGGAAATGGGGAAATTAGCCGTTTCCATTCAGGAAACATTAGGCATTGATTGTCTGAACAGATAGCCTTAATTTTGGATTAAATTTTAATGAAAATGATGAAAAAAGCGGTTTCCATACAGGAAACATTAGGCATACATTGACTGAACATTTATTTTTACTGAATTATTGAAATTCATAATGGAAATAGAGAAATTAGCCGTTTTCTCTACAGGAAACATTAGGTATTTTATATGAATGAACAGATAGCCTTAATGTTGGATGAAATTTTCAAAGGAAATGGTGAAAATAACCGTTTCCACACACGAAGCATTAAGCATTCATTGATTGAACACTTAGCGTTAGTGCTGGCTGGAATTTTTAATGGAAATGGGCAAATTATCCGTTTCCATTCAAGAAACATTGGACATTCATTGACTGAAAAGCTAGCGTTACTGCCGGTTAAAATTTATAATGGAAATGGAGAAATCAACCGTTTCCATACAGGAAACATTAGATATTCATTTACTGAGCGCTATTGTACGTTGAAAATTATAAAATCTTTTTTTCTTAAAAACATTTTTTCAAGAAAATATTCTTCTCAATTTTACTATTATCACTCCTTTTAGTAGTTAAGGTTGTTTCCTTCTTAATCTTTTGTTCGACATAATGTGGAACGTCTACATTTGGATTATATTATTCTTTTCTCGACTTGTTACTTGTGTCATTCATTTTTGTTGTTGTTTCTATTTGAAGACTTCCACTGAGCCGGTTTTGTTTTATTTTGTAAATTATTTTGTTTGTAACGCCAGCCTATTTCTGAGTCAAGATTGTATGAAACATTAAGAAAGAATGAGACATAGTTTAGTGGCTAACAAATTAATATAACTACTTTAGTGAGTTCAATTCTCCAAAAGTTTAGCCTTGCGCTACACTAGGTTATATTATTAAATATATATTTCCTTTTTTAATTATAAGATTTTTATATTTTTTCTTATATTGAAAATTAAATTTTTATTGCCGACGTCAGAATTCGGATTTTTTTTTAGTATTTCCATCAAATATAAAATTTTTGACAAAAGTTTTCCCAATTTGCTGTATCAACGACAGATGGTGTTTAGAAGTGGATAATCATTGCGCCTGGCCAGTCGCATATGTGCGTTGAAAAACATGTAACGTTGTATACAGATTAGTTGATTAATTGAGGTGATTAAAGCACAATACTACATTGCGATCGTTATCTCTTAATTTTTAATTCTTGTCTTTTTATTGTCCTTACTCTTTAATAATGTTTTCTTTTCCTCATATTCTGGTCACTCTCACTCAGTAACACTTTGTGTCTTGGTGGCTTTAATATATATATATATATATATATATATATATATATATATATATATATATATATATATATATATATATATATATTCAAGCAGGTTTGGTTACATAATTTAGACGTATCATGTCTATTTATTCTAGTTTTAATCCTTTCGAGTCCACAAATTAATTTCTTGGTGGCTGTAGAAAATTAATTTAAAACAATACCAAAATTTTCTTTCATATAATTTTATTCTCACAAGGACATTCAATCTCATCTGAGACCTTCTTCAGGGGATTAAAATATTTGTGGTTGTGTATACAATAGCCCAGTAAATTAAAAATATTTTTTACTGTTTATTTTAAATAATATATCTAAATTATTTAACCAAAGCTGATTGAATCAAAATATAGTGCCGATATATATATATATATATATATATATATATATATATATATATATATAGAGAGAGAGAGAGAGAGAGAGAGAGAGAGAAAGAGAGAGAGAGATACCCATGTTTGAGGAAATGCCCGTTTTTTTTTAGTTGTTTAAATTACGTCTAAAGGCCTTACACTTAATATAGGAAATGTGATCTCCAACAGATTAGGAACATGCGCCCTAGTTTGTAAGAAAATCACCGAATAATGCTAAGTGCCTTAGCCTGCTCGGCCACAGAGGGTGATGGGTCAATTACTCTTTGCTGCTGAAGAGCATGATCCCTTTATTAAATCTCTCAAATGCGCATATACATACATACATATATATATATATATATATATATATATATATATATATATATATATATATATATATATAAGGGAGTGGTTCATGTTGCATTGTTATTGGCTCAAATTTGATCTTAAACGTTCACTGTATAATGCTTGATGTATACTATTAATATTTATAATTGACTTAAGTGCATTGAAAAGTAAGGAGATTACGCAAGGGGAAAGATATATTTGTATACGTGCATAACATAAATACTTTTGCCATCATTAGGCTACAAACTTATTGACATGGCTCTGTATATAACTAATATTCATCGCTGAATTAAGTGCATTGACAAAAAAGGTGATTATATTGAAAAGTAAAAATATATACTTTTTTCATCGTTAGGTATCAGCCATATATATATATATATATATATATATATATATATATATATATATATATATATATATATATATATATATGGATTGTAAATCAGTTTCCTAAGGAATTTTACTAAACCAATCATATTTTGAATTATGGAATTCCAACCAATTCCTAACATCGTTTATGAGAGTAAAGCAGTTTGGCACTCACATGTTATTACTCAACGTCTGCATATGAATACATTTCTTTGACGCACAAAGTTTCAAACATAGAGGAAACAGCGCCATTGTTTGCATTTTCTTTTAATTGTGAGGCCGATGTTGGTGTCATGTTTAAGATGGTAACGAGTGAACCCAGGGACCTGCTTATCAGAAAAAAAATGTCGGCAAAGCAATTGCTGTGACGTTGCATACATCTATAACTGACAAGTGGACTGTTATGTGAATCTCGCGAGATCGTAAACAATGACGAATAGTATAAGTCCCTCAGGGACGGAAGACGGAATGCAGCTTGTAGAATGTCGTCTGCTTATTGGATTGATAAAGCAGAAAGAAGACTAGTTTAGAGGTGGGTAGGAGTTTGAGCAAAATGCAGAGTAAAGAGGAAGAGAGATGAAGAAAGTTGAAAATGAGAGAGAAAAGAAAGTTGAGAGAAAGAGTAAAAAGAAATTGAAAAACAAATTTGCAGAGTTACATGCGAAGTTGGAAATTAGAAACAGTTTGGCAGAAGAAGAAAAATACATGTGCCGGAAACGGAGCATCATATAAGTTTGACGTAAAATTTTCAACGACATCATTTAAACAAGGTTAGGAAAATCTTTGAAATGGCTTTGAATGATATTTAGACTTTATGAATTTAAGTACAGTACTAGATTATCGGCAAGGTCTTATCAATTTGCTAGGTTTGCTGCTCGTAAAGTTCGTTCACTATGTCGTGCTAGACAGAATCTACCTTACATATTTATTAGTCAACCATTCATCCACAAATTGAATATTCCTGTCACATCTGGCCTGGTGCTTCTGCTATTCTTTTAGATATTCTTGATGGGCACCTCGACGTGGTGTAATGGTTAACAAGTTTATCTCGCTAGAACAACGACGAATGAATAGTGAGTTTGAAGCTCACTGGTTACCCCATAATTTCGGTCTTGTGCCAAATCTAAGCTACGCTTAGAAAATCACCATTTACATATTCTTGATAAAATACAAAGAATAATCTGCAATATTATCAGTCCTGACCTGGCATCTCAGCTTCAGTCACTTTCCAACCACTGCAAGGTAGCTTCTCTGTGCTTTTTCTATAATTTTTTTCATTGTAATTATTCATATATTATGGTATATTGGTAACAAAGAGGTTTTCTCTTTGTTACCTAAATTTTACGAACTTTTCAACTAAGTTAAATGTTAATATATGTTCTAAATGTTGACTCAGCACTGATCAATCGTATAAACAAAACATATGCAGCGGTCTGTTTGAAGAAATAAGATTGTGCCATTACGACAGTATTTTTATACTGGGTTGACCAGAAAGTCCTAATTCACTTTGGAAGTGGAAAGAAAACAACAAATCTTGATCTTTATCTGGTGAAATTTCCAAGGAGTATTGTATTTTGAGCTTGTTCCAATCGGTCGCGCCATCAACGCTAAAATGTATTGCCAGCAGATAGACCCCGTGCACGACAAACTAAAGAAGGAGTATACTGATTTGGTCAATTGAGGTCGGGCTTTGTTTAAAGAAGACAATGCAAGGCCACACACTGCCAGGTTGACTAAAGAGAAGTTGAAACAGAGGGACGGTGTTGAGAGTCTTCCACATCCATCATTCAGTCCCGATGCTGCTTCGAGTGACTATGGCTTATTCCGTTCAATAGCACACTTTCTCCGCAACCAGCAATTCAACATTTTTGATAAAGTGAAGGAAGCTTGCTTACAGTTTTTTTTATTCAAAGCCAGTGGATTGGTATCTGGATCAATTCGGATGCTGACTGATCGCTGGCAGAAGACCATTGTGAATGATAGACTTTATTTATAAAATTTTATTGTTTTCTTTCCGCTTCCTAAGTGAGTCAGGGTTTCTTTTATTTATTTTTTAATTTTTAAATAATTTGCACAAAATAGAAAACTCAAAGCAGGTAAACAGTGAGTTGAGGGTACAAATTTTATTAAAAGACAAATTGGCAAGAGGTTGAAGATTTCTAGACATGGGTCACAATATTCGTTACAAAGGCAGTTAGAAACAACTGCAAATGGTGACAAAAAAGAGCTGGAGCACTAAAAGTGACAACTTCTGCCAAAGATATTCACTTGATTATCATTATCAAAAGAAATAAAAGGAAAACTGCTTCAGAGTTGACGGCTAAACTTAATTCCTCTCCATAGCAACCCGTGTCGCTCTCAACTGTGACAATTATCTTAGATCAGCGGGGCTGAAGGAGTGCTTAGCCATAAAGAAACCCTTATTATGGAAGGTGAATAAGCAGAAAAGAATATTATGGGTAAAGTGTATTGTGGACAGATGAGTCCAAATTTTAACATTTTGGTAGTAAGAATATGGTGTATATGAAAATAAATCCAGTGGAAAGACTGAATGATGAAGGTGTGGTTCCCAAAGTTGATGGTGGGTTTGTTATCATGTGGGTCGTTTTGGTGAGGAGAAATCTGGTGATTTGATTCAGGTCAAGGGATTCATGAAAAATGAACGATATCATTCGATTTTGCAAAAGAAAAATCATGCTATACAATCTGGTTTAGACAGAATTGCAAAAATTCACCTTTCAACAAGATATTGATCGAAAACACTTTTCTAAATTATGTGAAAATAACCCCGAGTCAAAGAAAAGGAACAACATTTTGGAAATTATGCCTCGCTCGCCTGAATCCCTAGATCTCTCTCCCATTGAATTAGTAATGGATAAATTGGATAAGAAAGTTTGAAAACTTTTTATCATATATATATATATATATATATATATATATATATATATATATATATGATAAAAAAGTTTTAAGATATGATATATTTATGGGTTAAAATGCTCAATATCAGAGATAGTGCGTATTTAGATATAAATATAAATATGTGCGTGTGTGTGTGTGTGTGTGTGTGTGATTATATATATATATGTATGTGTGTGTGTGTGTGTGTGATTTGTAATTAATTATTTTTATCATTTTATATCATTTTATCCATATTATTTAACCAAACATGTTTGTAAGAATTACTGCTGCCGGAATACACACACACACACACACACACACACACACACACACACACATATATATATATATATATATATATATATATATATATATGTGTGTGTGTGTGTGTGAGTGTGTGTGTGTGTGTGGAATCCAGTTAAGAACTGTAGAAAAAAATAAATAGATTTAAGTTGTATAGCCATGATCTCAATTCTATGAAGAAATAGGGTCACACGAACATCAAATACAAATTTACACATTAGCATTTGTTGACCAACCAAAGACGTTGCTTGAGACTCATCTTAAACCGACTGAGTGTTAAAGTTCCTTCTGTATTACTCGTTTTAAAAATATTTTCAGAATCCAGTTTGCACGGTTTATATTACGAAAATACAAATGGACAAAAAACAAAACACAACATATTTCGGGCTTAGTTGTCATTAACATTGTTTGCGATGATATTTAGCTAACACAGTTTTTCCTGCTAGTGTATTTACGCTACGCACACATGACAGAATGTTTTTCTTTCTCCTGCAGTGCTTTCTATGCCAGCAGAAGAAAATACAAATAATTAAATACACGAACAAGGACAATCTATTGAATCGGAGACATGATATATTAAATTATTCGTTATATTACGTGAATTATTTGTCTCTTTAATAACTCGTTTGCTAAAAAATAATACGAAAGTTTAAAATGTATGTAGTATTCTAATTCATATTGTAAAGTAAAATTTGGTTAAGTATAATCAATATGACAATATAAAGACTTAAAATCGGTTTAGTATTCTAATCTATATTAGAAAGTTCGTTTCATAAAATACTGTAGTACTCTTTTACATTCCATGAATAATTGTGTCTGAGCATCGGAAGTTTTTGTCTTAGAAACATTAACCTAACCCCGCTATGTTAACCGTTAAAATTCAAATTCTATGATTCAACGGAATACAATTGGTTGAATTTGTCCCTTCTTAGTTTATCTCATCTCCCCCACTTTTTTTTCTCAATTTTTATTTCCTTTTCTTGGCCTTTTTCCTCTTCTCTCTCTCTCTCTCTCTCTCTCTCTCTCTCTATCTATCTATCTATCTCTCTCTCTCTCTCTCTCTCTCTCTCGCTTTACTAATCACTTAACTACCTTTCTTTCTACACACGTAAATTCTTTTTTACCTTTTATGGGAAACTTTCCAATGACGGAAGTGGGAGATGTGCTTCGTTAACTGCATTTCGGATTAAAATATTTTAGTAGCATCTTGATTTTCCATCTGATGAAACGTTAAAAAAAATTTAACGTTGAAACAAGATGTACAGTTTTGTAGTGGGTATGTGCATGTTCTGATGTCACACTGCATAATATATATATATATATATATATATATATATATATATATATATATATATGATTTTAAAAAACTGAATCAGGGATCTTACTACCTCCATTGATACAAGCTTCCATTCTTCGTGGAAACCTCTAAGAAATACAAACAGGAAATCCAAGCTTCTTCAGAATCTTCAATAAGGCATTTCTAGTTACAGTATCAAAAGCACCTTTGTTAGATCAACGAAAACTTGATGCAGGTCCATCTTCTGCTCAATTCCTAACAGAAGATATCATGTCTGAAATCACACTAGGATTCAGGAAGGACTTCAACATGTTGGTGTGAAGTCTATCCAGCAGGATCCTAGACAACACCTTCCCTACAACAGAGAGAACGGATAAACCACGGTAATTTTCAGTCATCCTTATAAAATTAAAGCCAAATCATCTTTCCCTTTAGAGAGAACAAATATAAGTATATATTTCCAATTATCTGGTATGCTCTCTTTCTTCAAACATTTTGTATTAAGTCAGAATTTTAAGCAGATTTTAAACTGTACATTTTAAAATCTCATTATAACCAAAAACTTACTGTTGTGGATTCCGGGAATGGAATCCACCACAAATAAATAAACAACGCCAGTAATTGAGATAGACAAATAAGTGTATTAAACGTAAGACAGACTTGAAGTGAAAATTAGTAGTCCAGCGGGTTAGTAGAAAGTATATGTACAAGTCTCTGTAAATGAAGCTGTAATTATCTCTCTCTCTCTCTCTCTCTCACTCACTCTCTCACGCTCTCTCTCTGTCTCTCTCTGTCTCTGTCTCTCTCTCTCTATCTCTCTGGACTCTCGTATAACTCTCTGTGAACACCCTGTATACTGTCTACGTATCTCTCACACTGACTCAACTTATCTCAACCTGCAGGTATTCTCTCTGTCAGTATAAGTATACTTTGGACGAGTCCATCTTGTGTAAAAGGGTCTGCCCTACAATACTTAATACGATTCGTTTTTTTTTTTAAATATCCTTTTCGGCTTTATGAAGAAAAGAAGTTTTTGCCATATAGGGAATCGAGTTAACAAATTCGTCATTAGCTTGAGATTGCCTATTTAAAAGTTCGTTAATAATGTCATTTATATCTCTGAATAAAAAATCGTAGAACTACCAGGGAAAAAGACGTTATACAGAAGTTTCGTACTATTGGAATGAGATTCAGAGTGAATCACGTCTGTTTTATTCCTCCGTCAATGGTTTTGTATGTTAGGGAGCTTACGTTGTACTTTGCATTTCACCTCCTTGTAAAAAGTTCCAATCTTACTCATTTCTGGCCCTTCCTATGAATTCTCATTAGCGCTATTTTTTCATTTAACAACATCTGACCTCTTTCATCTTCATTCTCATTCTTGATGTCTTCTTTCCACTAAAACTAAAACATGTTTGGAAATTCCATAAACAGATAATCTTAACTCTTCCCGTAAGTCATTTCATTGAATGTCAACCATTCCCTTCACTAGATTATCTTAAATGACATCCTGGGTTTACAGCCACATCATGTTAAAAGGCCGGTTCCTGTGCGATCACCGAAGTTAAACAACGTCAAGCCCGGTCAGCACTTAGATGGATAACCACTTGGGAATACCAGGTTCTGTGAGCTTGGATGCGCAGGTGGTGTAATAGATAATGTCTTGGAATTGTTAATCGGAGAGCCGAGTTCCAATTCTAGCTAGGTTCGTCATATTCACTTACGTGTAAATACCTTTGTAAAGAGTATGAATCCACCTTTTCTTTCTCCCAGGTTAATTAGTAAGACTTGTATCACTAAACTATTATTATCTCAAAAGAAAATCCTCAAAATGGAAAAAAATATCCTGGCCTTAAATAATCTTCAAAGAGTTGAAAAGCCATAGAAAACGAATCAATGACATTCTCTTTCAAATGAGCTACATTCACTTTCTTTGTAATGATAACAAGCTTTACACTTATCTTGAGTTATACAAAAGAATTCACTTTTGCATGAACAAAATGATGGTCAGTGCAGCATGCAACTCACTGCATAATATGGACACTGCACACAACTCGAGCATCTCACCCCCGAACAAAATCAATATGCAATTGCATTGAACGTGGGTGCATCCATTTTGTTTTGAATTTATCTTTTTGCTGGTACATTTTCAATAGTAAGAAGCCATTATGATTATAATTTCTGGACCATGTTTTCCAATTACTTCCCAGAATTGGTAATCATTGTCAAGTTCAGTATTGAAGTCACAAAGTATGGCAATTTTATCAGCGCGAGAAATATTTGAGCAAGTGATAAAAATGCATATATACATGCAAACTTACCTACATGCAATACACATAAAATAAAATGTGTTTCATTTGCCCATTAACAGCACTGTTTCACGCTGATCGATTTTTCAAAGTGGGTGTTCCTAACGTTCCTGAAATTCATTGTTCTTTTCAAGTTTTTCAAAATGAATGCATCAGATAGATAGAAAACAGAGAGGCGGGGGTATATGCCACAGTAAAAACAAAACAAAATTACTTTATATGTTTTTACTTTTATGAGAAATCTCTCTTTTAGACATTGTCTTCTTTGTCTGTTTTAACGAACATGTTCAGACATTTGCTTTTTTGCTTTTTTAAGCAGTAAGGAATAGTCACATTTTTAACTTTGTTAAAGCAAAATACGTTCGGAATCCAAAACAAAAGTATTCAGACTTTTACTACCATGCATAGTTCACTGTCCTCTAAGGAGCAAGGGTGCCATTTTACTCTCTCTCTCTCTCTCTCTCTCTCTCACACACACACACACACACACACACACACAGACTCTCTCTCGCTCGCTCTCTCTTTCATGTGTGTATTTTTTATCAATTCACTCACCTTAAGCAAGGTGATAATACCACTAAGACGCACAGAGCTTCTGGGAATGAAGTACATGACTTCAGAAGAAACCAGAAACCCAATCGTAAGCAGGAATCAAGTGAAAAAAACTCTACTCCTGTTCAAAAGACTAGAGAGGAGTGTGAACCGAGCGATAGGCAAACCTATCAACTCCTATTGAGGGTAAAAATTTTAAAATTAAAAATAAATAGTAGATAAAAATTCGGAGTGGCTTTCTGAATGGCACGACTGATTTCATAAAGAAAATGATGTTTATCAAAATGTTGTTTGCTTCCTTTAGTTCTTACTTGTTCATTCACACACTCCCATGCAAAAAAGACATACATAAACAATTATGTACAGTGTTTCTTAAATGTTGTAACTTTTCGTTGAAGATAAGTTTGTAAGCATTTTAAACGATTGGCGATTGTCACTAATGAAGATCATACGTGTAAACATCTTTGGCTTCTGAAACAGGAAACATCAATGATAATTATTCTTCTTTTTAAAATATTTTTGCATACTCAAGTGAATAAATTAGAAACAAATCACATCCAGCAATGTGTGTTAATCACGCTGTCATCAGTGATAAAATACAAACACTTCAATGTTTTCAATTATACGAGGAATCTTTTCCCCAAAGAAAAGAAGTCAAATTTTCCCCATTTCTAAGGCAGAAACTTTAGTTTAAAAAATGACTGCGATATCTTTATTTTAAAAAAAATAACTTATCTCCTTCTCCTGTGATCTACTTCGTGCTGACTGTTCGAAAGAAACAAGAAACAAGAGATAAACCTCTACCTCTTTACAAACGACTGTGCTACCCGATGTTCTAGTAGATATTGTCTACCTGCTTTGAGTATTAGCATTGAACTCAAGGCAAAATCAATAACAATGCTGGAATATATGGCTCTCTACAATCTCCTGACATTTCTGGCTCTAATTCACAATTCATTCACTCAAACTTATTAAGTAGTTTACTTGTTATATTCCTCTGCCTCCCTTGCCTTCACTGTCTTGTGTATTTTAAATTCTACAGTCCCACTTTCCACATTATGCTTCCCAGAAAATTCAACTGAAGCTTTCTAATTATAAGTATATGTTTTATTGTAATTACAATTTTCCATAAAACTTCCCCTGTTTTTGGATATTCAGAATGTTATTATAGCTTTCAGCAAGTGAAGCCTGACGGTTTTGACAACGACCATATTATTCCAATATTTTAGACTACACCAACAAAGAACTGAAACCAAAAAACAAAAATCACAGCAGCAGCAACAATAAAAATGTAGATAACATGTAACTCGAAAAAAAAATAATGACAATCACCAATATGATAACATTCCACATTAATTCAAATAAAAGGTTAGAAAGAAAACACCCATCAATACTGGAAAGAGTGATACTAATAGGTTAGGAAAGAAACTTCCAACAATACAATTACTTCAAACAAAAGGTTAGGGAGGAAACCCCCATCAATTCTGGAAAGAGTGATAACAGCTACTGGGCTTGAGAAGAGAAAATAATGACATAATCAAGATGTTGACATTCCACAGTACTTCAAATAAAAGGTTAGGAAAGAAACCCCCATCAATACTGGAGCAGTGGTAACAGCTACGGGGCTTGAGAAGAGAAAATAATGATATAATCAAGATTTTGACATTCCACATTACTTCAAATAAAAGTTTAGGAAGTAAACCCCTTCAATACTGGAAATAGTGATAACAGCTACTGGGCTTTAGAAGAGAAAATACTAATATAATCAAAATGTACAGATAGTGAATATGTTCATATCAAGATATTTCTAAACAGTGTGGTGTACTTACATCGAAATAACTTATAAAATATCATCAGTTATTTGACGATTCAAATATCAGATACTTGTCATTTGCATCTATGTGTGTGTTGATAAATTTATATTTTTTGTGTGTAGGAATTCTTAATACGCTTTAGTATGTTTATATTTAAACGTATATGTGTACAGCGTGTAATGGATAATTTGTCGCCATTTTATATTTTTAATTTCGCGCATGCGCTTTGTTTGTCTTTGATTGTGTCGATTGCACAGTATAGTTGGGTCATTCGAATGCCGTCTGTGAGAAAAAGAGCGCCATGATTCAATTCTCTCCGCCAGAAATTTTGTAATGCCATACTGTACAGCTTTGTGTTGGCGTCGGATGCTCCAAACATTTAAGAGTGTTTGGGTGTATATTTGATGACAGTGCGGAGGATTCGAAAAGAGTTTGATGAATCTAAGGGTGAAAGTCTTTAGAGTGATCTGTAGTGATGACGACGTTATGCCCCCATTCTTTTTCCCACAGGGTCTCAGATTCAACACGGGGGCCTACATCATGTGCTTTGAATAGGTAGTGCTGCTCTGTGTCAAGAGGGTGCTGCTGGAAGACACTATATCTGGCAACATGACTCTGCACCATACCACACAATCAGCAGAACTCATTCATGGCTGTCAGACAATTTCTGAGACCACATTACTCCTTACATTTGGCCACCTAACTCCCCAGACTGTAATTCCCTTGATTATTATGTGTAGGGCGCAGTTGAGCTTGAGATTAACAAAACTCCTTGTAACACTAAAGATGAATGATTATGGCAGCATTTAAACAATGGTGATTTTATTGAACAAATTTACTCTTTAGTATTTCAAGATATTTTTGTGTAATTTTAATAAATATATCTGTTAAAATGAGATGCCAGTATTATTTTCATTTTTGCGTCATTTAGACAACCATGGCACTCTATGTATGTCAATCGTATATGAAGCAATAGTAGTAGCAGTATTAGTCGTAACATGAATGCCGTAATAGGTAAATTAGGTTGAAATAAAAAAAAATTATGCAGTTATTTTAAACAGTGCTGATAATAAAATGAATGGGAATAAATTACAATTATATTAGAGTTGAACAATGTCGAAAATATGTAATTGCTAAACTTGCAAAATGTACGAAATCTTTACACTGGATAACGCATATTAATTTTCGAAATTTATAAAAATAATGAGTCCAAAATGTGGCTTCAAAATTTCGAATTACAATTGGCAAAATATAATATTTAATTAATTTTCTTAGTCAACAAGTCAAAAGGGAAAATGACACGATGATTTTGAAGTGATTAAATCCTTCAATTTTTTCTAAACAAGATCGTCTGCAAGTGACATAAAAATGAAGCGTCCTTTTGAGGACTCGCATTCGTCAAATATAGAAAAGTAACAATTCAGATATATTACGTAGGAAAATACAAAAGGTTTGTCACCCATTTTTCCTATCTCTTAATAGTTTGCTTAGTTCCAGGAAGACATCTTTCCAGTTTCTACGTACATTGGGATTTTGTTATACACTTACACTGTCATCTAGTTAAGTAATTGATGACTGACAAACAAATTTCAGGATGGTTGTTTATATAAATATTTATTTGAATATTTTTCCATCCAATATTGTAAGTCACAACTGGAAGACTCTGCGTACTTTGAAAAGGTGAATCGACCATACAAAATACTCTTATTAAAATAAACATTTTCTCTTATAACTACCACTTTCAAATATGTACAGGTACAATATATATATATATATATATATATATATATATATATATATATATATATATATAAAAATGAACATGCTAGATGCAATCGTCAGGCCTGACGATTGCATCTAGCATGAAACAGACTGTCGCCTCTAAGTGTTGACTTCTATGTTCACTTTTATATTTACACACGCTCTATCTCTGATATTGAGCACTTTATCCCATAAATATAGCACATTTTAAGACTATATTTCTTTATATATATATATATATATATATATATATATATATATATATATATATATATATATATATATGTTTCGTTAAAGACGACTAACGAATTACTAAAAGATATCTAAAAATATATCTAAAAGTATATCTTATCTTAGACGCCTTGTTTCGTCCTCTGATGGACTTTATCAAGGCAAATGTAAGGGTTTTATTTTTCAACATGTATTTATAAACAAAAGAAAAATGGCGTTAGTTTTTTAAATTTTTTAAATTTAAGAAAACTTCATGAATATACATCGGGCTAACTGAAAAGTTTAGATAAAGTATGGACGATGCTAGGTGACATAATTTAATGTGTAATATATGTATTAGGATTAATACAAATATAAAATTTGTCAACTGATTAATGTTATATATACATGTATAAGAACCTGGACGCAAATTTACTGTCGATGATCTACCGATTAACACAGATTCCAAACATTTTTTCGTCTTAGTGGATTGTTTTCTCTTTCAATTAGTGTAAAATCTCTTGCTGAAATGCACCGAAGAAAATGTTATCCCACGATACACACAGAGAATATGAAGAACATCTCCTTATAAAATATTCCCGATTTTCTAAAAGAATCTACTTTTCAACCGTATCAATAAGACTAAAACAAGCTATCATAAAAATAAAAAAAAATACAATGATCAATTACTCTATTTAATTGCACATCTTTTGTTGGGACATTTCAAAGTCTATATCCGTTAATTTTCGTATCCAAAACGTAAGCAAAGTATTTTTAGCAAATAATAGACTTTCTTAATTCGACATTTTAGTTCAAAAGCGTCTACGCGGTCTTGTGGGTGATGAATTATTTCCCACCCTAAGCCCTTTCCCACGGACAAAACGTCGCCAGCCTCTCGATATTATATCGCTATTTACATGGTATGTGATTTGATGATCTATATTCCTTGGACCCATCAGCTCTAACCTTTGCAACTGGTACCCACACTGCCACGTAATACACGGATCGGTCATCCTCATTCCTTTCGTATACCATTAGTAAGAAGTAAGTTCCACTCGGATAGCTTCTTCCTACGAACTGCTACTTTTTAGAACAAACGCCTGACATGATGTTTTCCCAATCACTAAAAGGTTTACGGCCACGTAACATTGACACATCGGTTTCCGTACGATCACCGAAGTTAAGCAACGTCGAGCCTGGTCATTACTTAGATGGCTGACTGCTTGAGAATACCAGGTGCTGGAAGTTTCGATGTGCTGGTGTTGTAAAATATAATGAGTCGGAATTGTTAATCTGTGTTCCAATTCCAGTTGGGTTGGTTATATTCACTTGGGAAAGGTATGAATCCACCTCTTTTTCCCTCATCTATGGGTTAATTAGTAAAACTTGTATCACTAAATCATTATTATCTCATATATATATATCCTTACAATAGCAAAATATCTTCTGGCTTTAAATAACCTGTAATGAGTTGATAAGCCGTAAAAAATGAACCAATCAATAAAAATCCCAATAATAATCTTAGCTTATTCAAGTCTAGGGTTAATCGTTATCTCACCTGCATAAGCCAATGAGACTCACATCTTAATTTTTCTTACGCTTACACAACGAACAGTGACACTCTACCTTGAGTGAATCTCGGACCTTGTAGCAGGTGAACATCAGTATTAAAGCAAAATATATTATATTTAGTGGGTACACTTGTTTGAGTAGATATGCTTGTTTTTAAAACAGATAAATTAATGTCTACCGACTTACAGATTTAAACCCTACTAAAGAAAACATGTCTTCCAACAGGAATCTAACTTGCATTCACCTTTTTCATAACTTTTAAGCCAATGATGGCGTTCAGCGTGATGAATCACAAACTTATCTCGCATTACCGTTTATCTAGTTTAAATACGCTGATTTTCGTTGGGTACGACCGTGTTCTTGTGCCAGACTTAGCTGATTTCAATAAATGTGCTTAATTATGGCAATATACACACTTCTTTTTTCACCGTGTGCATATAAAATATATGAAACTATGCACACAGAGACACTAACGGCATTTTGTTACCAAAATGCTACTTTCTATTTCCTGTAAGTGACCTTTCTTCACAAAACTACCCACTGAATCAAAGTGATGACTAAGATAGAGTCGGGGCCTTTTATTGAACAGAATCGGAGACGGATGTAACGATTGGCAGCACAAGAAGCCGTTCGACTCGACCTTACTCCCCCTGCTGGATTTACAATGTCGACAGCAGATGGCGTTTTAGCTTTTCAGAGACGGGATCACCATTATCTCTCTCGTCGTTCTTTCTCTTCCCAATAAAAATTCCTTTGCCTACCGCTTATTATCAGACAAGTCTCCTTTTCTCAGCATTCACCGATTTATGAAAACGATGCTATCTTCTCGAGTTTTGTTAAGTTTATTTAAGTGTAATGCCTTTCATATCTTTCTTTGCGTCTATCTGGTTTAGAAGCGTCTGTACGCGCTCGACTGCATCGGCGATGGTAGTCACTTCATTTGCAGCTGTTATGACGAGTGTTTATGTGAAAGTACATCTACGTGCTTAAATGCACTTAAATATAAATCTATGCCACACACAAACACACACTCACAACGCATAGAGTTTTAAATCGTAGAATTATATTAAAAATTTTGTATACTGTTGTCACTGTTCCTACTACGAGTGATTTAACTCTTTTTTGTCTAAGTGATTGAACCGTATTTAGACTCAAACTAATATATGTGTTCTTATAACCGCAGCGTTTCAGCCGTTGTGTCCTCTGGCCTTCTTCAGGGTCGGTGCAAGTGTATTGTGCCCACAACTCCGAATCTATGATCCGGGGACCGCCATTCTACTACATCTCAGTTTTCATAATGTAGCATTCATATAAAGTACAAGTTTTATTGTTACTAATTGTAACCTAATTATGTACAATAATGGATCATGCAATATTGTTGAACAATTCAACTAGAAAAATTGAAAATAAATACATCGTATCTAAATACAAATTAGAGACATTTCATAATAGATCATTCCATCTTAAATAAATCAACAACGTTCTGCGGCAGTTTTTAGCATCAACTTTACATTTTTCTTGTTAAAAACTTAAAATATTTTAACACATTCAACATTATGAATGAATAAATAATGCCTTTTATATAGTGTTCTTTTCTTTTCGAGACTTAGCATGAGCAAAAGAAATTCACAGATTTGGACGAAGAAAAAGACCACAGAAAAACATCAAAATCCACGAAAATTTTCATAAGGGGTTACTGGGTGTGGAAGAGTTAAAAACAGAAACATTTCTAAAATTAAAAACAAAATGCTTCGTTTTGTTTTGCATTTTTCGTTTTCTTTTATTAAAAATAATTAAAAACAAAAACACTGGTTCATATTTTGCATAATGCCTTTTCAAATACCTTTTTATTTGAAGAAAAATATTCACTAATTAAGGTTTTAATCCTTAATAAATTATTTTTATTCGATTATAAAAAAAAGTTATATTTTTGTCGTGTTGAGTTGTCTCGGTCCTGAGTTGTCCCGGCATTCAGTCAGCGGTGTTGAGTCGGCGGTATTGAGTTGGCGGTGTTGAGTTGGCAGTGTTGAGTCGGCGGTGTTGGGTTGGCAGTGTTGAGTTGGTGGTGTTGAATTATCCCTTCCCTTCCAAAAAACTAATCAAAGTATTAAGAAACAGTAAATTTTCGTTCGAACCAAAGAAAAGTGTACTGAAGTCTCATGTAATATGTATTCTCTTATATGGCATTGAACTGAAACAACAGAAATGTGGTTCTACAGAATAATGCTGAGAATACTATGGATAAAGTCTGTAAAAAAAACGAAGTTATGTCGAGATGTCAGATCAAGGTTGATTACATTACAAGCATACAAGACATTCTAAAAGTAATAGGGACAGAAGCTAGCCTCGCTAACGAGCTTGTGCAAATGGATGTTAGAACTTGGTGATAAAAAACAGTTAGAAAGGATAATATGCAGAGCCATGAGCAACCAAGTCAGAGGAGACAGGGCATATCGAAGTAGAAGGGGTTTATATTGAGCTATTCATATTTGAAATTAAATATAGATAGGCCCAGTGAGCAATTATATCCAACATATACCTCATAACGTCTTTATTGTATTATTATTCTTTAGTAACTATATGAAACGTTCGCATTCTGACAAAGAGACCTGGGTTCGAATCTCACCATGGTCAATTTGTCAGGAAGGAGACTTCCTGATGTTATCGGATTGGAGGGGTAGGTCTCAGTGTGCGGCACCTTTGGAAAGTGACTGAAAAACCATACCACGTGTTGACCCAAGCCGTGTGAGTTAAATTGGATCGACTGAATCTCGATAGTTGTACTAGCACGAAGTCATAAGTCATCGTGCCCTAACCCTAACCCTAACCCTAACCCTAACTTGAACATGCCTTGTTCTTTCCCAGAAACTGCAACTAAGGTCTTCTCAGCACAGTTGCAGTATAAACCACAGGTGAGCTCTATGGGTGTTGAACTAGTGGTATACGAATGGCTAGCTATATTATTAGTAACTAAAGTAAAGCTTCTGATGGGGAGATTGGAGGTTTTGAAGAGCGTGGAACCACCACTTAATTGATGTGGTTCACTCTGACCCGGGGTGGTAGCACCTGTTAACGCCCCAGGTATGTGCAAATAATGAAACCAGAAAAAACACTTTGAAAGCATAAAAATACATTTTTATAGTAAAATTACCAGCAATACATTTTTATATTGTAGAATGACCAATACCTGTTTATATAGCAAACTCACCAGCAATACAATTTTATAGAATTACCAACAATACATTTTACAGCAAAATGACCAACAATATATTTTATCTGTAGTTGAAGGCACAAAATTATGCTTAAAATATATTTAGTTGAAGCCTTAATTTTATTTTATTTTAAATATTTAAATGTCGGCAGTAAATAAGCCGTACAAGTTGATATGACACTAAATAAAATCAGTGAAAGAACTCTTTCATGACATTAATCCATATAATATCCTACAATTACTTAAAGAAATCAAAATGTATTCTAAAATATAACTTCAACAAAACTACAATATAAAACAGACATATCACGGCCTTGAATAATAATATCCACACAAACATCTATATGCACAAAAGCTGAGTATCATCTACCATGTATTCAATTGGGAAAGCAGAATAACATATATCATATTTTTATTACATCCGCACTATTTAATTTTTGGCATTAAATGATCAAGGGTTGATATGCCGCTAAGCAAACACACATTAATAAACTGCCATATTTACAAAAATCTGAAGTCAAAAGACCTGCTCCTCCTGTAATAAAATATTATACATTACAAAGGAAAACACGAGACTTAATCTCTCGAACATAACATTACGTTTTACTTCAAGCCAGTGTGTGTGCACGGTCCCAAGCCCTCACCGAACGAGTACCTTACATTCTTATATGCGATATCCGAAAGTCTCCCCATTCTCCTCTCTTAGCTGGGTTTTTATATATCTCCTGCAATACGGTTCCTTTCCACGCTTGCAATCCAAGTGGAGATGTTTTGGTTGTTTGTTTAACGGCATATCAACTCCTTATGGGTCATTAAATGCCGTAATTTAATTTTTCTTGGGAGTATTCGTAATTTCTTTGACTAAGCAATGTTTTGCTCGTAATGTTTTTTTTTTCTTTAACAAAAAGTGTATTTTTTTGTTACAAAAATGTATTGCTAGTAATATTTTTCCGTTACAGAAATGTATTGCTGGTAATTCTTTTACTATGAAAATGTATTGCTGGTATTTTTACTATAAATTGTTTATACTTTCATAGTGTTTTGACTCCAGTTTGGGGAATAACTATTTGCTCATAGCTGAGACCATAAAAAGGTGCTACCACCCCAGGTCAGGGTGGACCTGGGAACAACAGCAATTAAGAGGTGGTTCCATGCTCCTCAAAACCTGATCAGAGTCCTTGCTACTGGATGTAGTTTATCGTCATCTCCAGATCGGTGGATAGGGGGTCAACACAGGCTAACTCTGTACTTGGCTTTCTTGTCTGTTCTGCATGATCTGAGTCACAAATTACACACATTTTAGAAAAATCTAGAAAATTATATTTTTCTCACATTTTTTTTACGATTTATAATCGCTAAACTTAGCTTAATGCAGCACAGGACCAAAGGGTAGTGTCAACACTAACGAAGAAAGATTATATTATGCCAATTAGAAATTAAAATCCTTTTCCTATTACTCGAAAGACAACCCTCTGGAAAAATAACCAATTAACAAATCCCCACCGACTCAAGGAGGCCCGACAAAATATATGTAGGTCACTGAGTATAAATCGTACTCATTAAAGTTTTAATAAGCGGGTATTTATTGTTGCGGAGAGTGGAATCGGCAAGACAAGTTCAAATTCCAACAGAATCACCAGTTTAGAACTCAATTAAGCGTTCAAGATACTGGGCCTCTCTGAGGAAATGCCCGTTCATCGCGATTGGTGATAGATCAAGGTCCGATCGGTGATGATGGAATGTTACTTTTAATTTTTAAAAATTCGAAAATATCTCATTATTATTGTTGTGGTAGGATCCACCTAATTTGCATAGTGGAGTACCGACTGTATAAATATGGTTGGTACCGGGAAGACATGAGAGGCGAATCAAGAGATTCGCTCTCCGATACAGGCCGGTCGCAGGGATTCGTCCCTGCACTGGTAGTATCGCGGCTACGTCTGACTAGCTATGACCAGCTCTGACCAGCTTGGACAAGCTAAGACCAGCCATGACCAGCTATGACTAGCTATGACCAGCTAAAGACCAGCTTAGACAAGCTAAGACCAGCTACAGCCAAAGCACTGCGGCCCGGGTGAAAACTCGGGTCCATTCCCCCTCCCTTCCCACGTTAAACTCCGACCTTGTGTCACAACCTGGCACTGTGGGAGGTCAAGTAAATCCAGAGGCGAATCAAGAGATTCAACTAGAGACTCTGCCCGACTGCGACTTAGTCAACACATTCTCCAGGAACGGTCTTCCCAGGAATATACAAAATACTATATGTAAATATTGTGTACACTTCCTTGTTTCAATACATTTTGTTCTAAGTACATTTTGTGTTGCATTATTATTCCATGCATTAGTCAAGTTTCAACAATGGCGACGAAGTAGAAAGAACCATACGAAAAAAAAAAAGAATTAAAAATTGAGAGTTTTCAACAATTGGGACAAGTCATTGAAGAACCCAGGCTGAAAAAAAAATTATTAATTAAAAGTCCAACAGTTAACGTAACGACCAAGGATTCTGAACTTCTGGATATGTAGAACTCGTTAAAGGACGACTAAGCATAAAGGAACGTTCACTCAGAAAAATTTGAAAGGTGTCGTAAACAAATAACGGTGATTTTAAATTGAAAAAATTATCTACAACGGGACACCCGCTAAAAAGAAAAAACTGGCCGACTACAAAACATGCTTGGAATTAAAAGGCGCACAAATACACCATGTCGACTTTGAAAGGTAACGAACTTTAAAAAAATATTTTTTTTGTTGTTCAACAATATAGTGACGAATTACCTCTGATAATAAAATCAGAAGTTGTCATTGAAATACGCGAACAGAAGTCGAAAACGAAAAAAAAGTACGACCGTCTCTGTTCACAAAAAAAAAAAAAAATACCAAAGTTGATTATCACGGGCGTGAATGTAAAAGCAAGACATAAAATTAAAAAGTCGTACGTTGTTTCGATTTTCTGGTCAAGCTTATATGATATCCGTGGATACACAAATTAAAAGTATATTCTTTGTTGCATGAACACTATCAGCTAAAGATGGATGAACTATCCAAAGTCATATCTGAATTATTCAAATCCGAGCAGTTGAGTCAACAACGTCAATATGAACAGTTTGCCTTATTAATAAGGGAACAACGGATAGCACAGCAAAAATATCAAGAAAAGCAAGATGAAAGACAGCAAAAATATCAAGAACAGCAAGAGGAAAGACTTTTAGAAATTCAAAAGTTAACACTGGAGAAATTAAACAACTATCGGGGAAATGAAGGAAATTCTTCGTATTCTAATAACACCATATTTAATTCGCTGGAAACTTTCAACTATGTGCCAGATGAAGAAAAAACGTTTGAAGCGAACTTTAAACGATATGAAGATATTTTCTACACAGACTGTGAAAACTGGTCGAATTCAAGAAAAGTCAGTCTATTACTAAGAAAGCTAGGTACAGCAGAACATAGCAAATTTGTAGATTTTATTCTACCGAGAAAAACAACTGAATTGGAATTCTCGGAAACAGTGAAATTGCTAAAAGAGCTGTTTAGAGCAAATATGTCGCTTTGGCATAAGCGATGGTTATGCATGAATGTCTCTAAATCCGACTTAACATATGCATCTATAGTGAATAGACATTGTGACAATTTCAGATTGGCAGAGATTACGGTTGAAGAATTCAAGTGTTTAATTTTTGCTCAAGGACTGGTATCCAGTAAGAGTGCCGAAATAAGACGTAGAGTTTTGTCTAAACTCGAATCTGAACAAAACCTTACCCTGCAAAAGTTAGCAGAGGAGTGTCAACGGGCTGTAAGTTTAAAGAAAGAGTCTAAAAAAATCGAAGAAGCTGGCATTGCTTATATTTAAAAAATAAAAAAGCAGTCAAATTACCCATCAGCAAAAAATTGGAGTAAAAATTCGGCGTATTTTAAAAATAGACAAGGAAAATTAAATAAAAAGAACGTGGATGGAAAAAAGGTCCCACCATATAATTGCAGACGTTGTAACGAAAGACACTGGGGGGTAAATTGCCCATATAGAAATAAGAAATGTTTCGTGTGCCATAAGAATGGTCACAAAGGATCGTGTTGTAAAACGAAAAAATTCAAGAGCCGAATTAGACAAACAAATTCGAATATCAAATCAGATAGAGATTTGAGGAA
Source organism: Acanthosepion esculentum (assembly GCA_964036315.1). Lineage (NCBI taxonomy): Eukaryota > Metazoa > Mollusca > Cephalopoda > Sepiida > Sepiidae > Acanthosepion > Acanthosepion esculentum. The sequence goes on along the minus strand of OZ038508.1, from coordinate 92,504,867 downwards.
ATATGTGACGACTGAAATATTTAAAAAGAATATCAAATTTCAACTCGATTCGGGGTCAGATTTAACAATAATGAACTATAAAACATGGAAAATTTTAAAAAGGCCTACAATAATGAAGTCAACGAAACTCGCTCGAACGATAACTGGAAAGGAAATTAACTTCGAAGGCGAGGTTGTACTTCCCATGAAATTGAACGGGATCGTTAAAAAAATAAGTTTTCATTCTGAAAAATGGAGAAAACTTGATAGGTACAGATTTTATTGAAACATTCGAATTGTGGGATAAACCGTTAAACTCATTCTACAGAAAAGTAGAAAGTAATACGCAAACAAGACAGGACATTAAAGATGAATTAAAGAAAAAGTTTCCGGAAACCTTCACACCTGGTCTTGGAAGATGTAACAAGTTTGAAGCTAAATTTGAATTAAAGGAAAATACTATGCCAATTTTTAAAAAGAAACGTAACGTGCCTTTCGCAAGTGTAGAGAAAGTTAACGAAGAACTTGAAAGGTTGGAAAAAATGGGAATTATTTCGAAAGTAGAATCTAATTCATGGGCTGCGCCGATTGTGTGCATAAAAAAGAAATCAAACCAAATCAGAGTCTGCGTTGATTTTTCGACAGGGTTGAACTCGGTAATTAAGGACTACCATTACCCGTTACCGAGTCCGGAGGAGATTTTTAACAAGCTAAATGGCGGAGTGATATTTTCAAAAATCGACTTATCAGATGCCTATCTCCAAATTCCCGTCGAAGAGGAATGTTCGAAGTTACTAGGGATAAACACGCATAGAGGTTTATTCAAGTACAACAGGCTTCCTTTTGGTATTAAAGTGGCACCAGCCATTTTTCAACAAGCTATGGACGTCATGTTGAATGATTTAGACTTTGCGTGCGCTTACTTAGATGACATCATAGTAAGGAGTGCAAACGTCGACGAACATCAAGAACACCTCAATCAAGTATTTAAAAAGATTCAGGACTTTGGACTTAAAGTCAAAGAATCAAAGTGCGAATTTGGTTTGGAGGAAATTAAGTATTTAGGTCACATAATCAACAAAAATGGCAGATTTCCAGATCCGGAAAGGTCCATTGCGATTAGAGACATGCCGACGCCCACTAATGTGACGACGCTACAGAGTTTTCTGGGGCTCGCAAACTATTATCAAGCGTTCATTAAAGGAATGTACAATCTAAGAGCTCCATTGAAGGAACTGCTAAAAGAAGACAAGGCATGGGAATGGACGGTAGAATGTCAGAAAGCCTTTGATGAAATAAAGAAAATGCTTACGTCCGACCTCTTTTTAACCCATTACAATCCAAAACTTGATATTGTAGTGGCAAGTGACGCTAGTTCATACGGGGTAGGAGCGTGTATTCAACACATAATGCCAGATGGTTCTAGAAAACCAATTGCACATGCTTCGAGAGCATTACTCCCAGGAGAACGAAGTTACTCACAGATAGAAAAGGAGGCGCTGAGTATCATTTTTGCCATAACAAAATTTCATAGATACATCTACGGCAGACATTTTATGCTAGAAACGGATCATAAACCTCTGATCACTATTTTTGGTTCAAAGAAAGAGTTACCCGTTTATACGGCAAATCGACTGTTAAGATGGGGAACCATTCTTCTCAATTATGATTTTCACATAAAGCACCTATCATCCAAAAATATAATTCATGCGGATACTTTATACTGTACCGAGTCAAGAAGAAAGATTCGAAGAATCAATTATTGCAAATATCAGAGCAGATTATGAGGTGAAAAGCATGGTAAACAACATTGTAAGAGAGCTACCAGTTACATCAAAGGAAATCAAGAAAGAAGCTGAAAGCGATGATTTCATTTTAAAAATAAAAAGCAAAATGGTAGCAAATGACCAAAAAGTGCAGGAGATTTATTCAATATGTGACGGAATTTTATTATATGGTGAGAGAGTAGTAGTACCAAAAAAGTTGCAGAAAAGAATCCTACGGGACTTTCATATGGGTCACCTGGGGATTAATAGAACAAAAAGCTTAATGCGAAGCTTTGTATATTGGAAAGGAATGGATGTGGATATCGAAAACATGGTTCATCGATGTAAAGGGTGTGCGTTAGCAGCTAAGGCACCACCTATAGTAGACAAACCATGGCCCAAGACGGATCATCCGTGGACATGATTACACATTGATTTCGCTGGTCCAGTAGAAGATTATTACTACTTAATAGTGGTAGATAGTTTTACAAAATGGCCGGAAGTACTACGCTGCAAAAAGCCAATACCACAACAACTTTTTTGCATGAACTATTTGCACGGTTCGGTGTGCCAGAGTGTATTGTGAGTGACAATGGTACACAATTCACTTCTGAAGAATTTAAGGAATTTTGTGAATTATATCAAATTAACCACAAAACGACGCCACCGTATCATCCGAGATCCAATGGACTCGCAGAAAGATTTGTCGATACGTTAAAGCGCGCTCTGAAAAAGCCTTAGGAGTTCCAACGGAAAAGGCGCTTCAGCAATTCCTACAAGTATACAGAATCACGCCAAACCAGAGAACACAATCAAACATGGCACCAGCTGAACTAATGTTCGCTAGGAAAATTAAGTCAGTGTTTGACAATCTTTTGCCAGGAAAAAATAGAGTAAAGAATACTATGTATACAGCTAGAAAAAGATACACCGCCGGAGAGAAGGTGTTTTTCAAGTGCTACAGAAACAACGTTGAGTTCTGGGAGCGAGGCATAGTGGACAAAAGAATGGGTGACCTGATTTACATAATTAAATGGCCGAAGAATACTCATAAAAGGCATCAGAACCAACTTAAAAAATGTTACGTTCTAGAGCATGAAGAAAGTATACCGGATGAGGAGGAAGATCCCATTGATGTAATGTATGATATTTTTCAAGTAGAACCTCCGCAGAATACTCCTGAACCGAGAAGATCCGGTAGGAAACGAAAGTTCATGGACCCATTGGACGTGAATCCAAGACGGAAAAGATATTAAAATTAAGCGGATTGACATATACATATGAAGTATGCAAATGGGATCTACAAAGAAATAGCCATAATCATCATCCCATATAGGAAGCCAGTTTGAAATCCAAAAGGGATTCCAAGGCTTGGGAGGGGGGTGTTGTGGTAGGATCCACTTAATTTGCATAGTGGAGTACCGACTGTATAAATATGGTTGGTACCGGGAAGACATGAGAGGCGAATTCAAGAGATTCAACTAGAGACTCTGCCCGACTGCGACATAGTCAACACATTCTCCAGGAACGGTCTTCCCAGGAATATACAAAATACTATATGTAAATATTGTGTACACTTCCTTGTTTCAATACATTTTGTTCTAAGTACATTTTGTGTTGCATTATTATTCCATGCATTAGTCAAGTTTCAACAATTATATGATTTTTTTAAATGCATGGTGGCCTCAAAATTTTTGCCTGTAGAGTATGTTACTCGAAACGAATTCGACTAGACTCACCAATTCGCCCACGCGACATTCTTCAACTACCGACAACTTATAAAGTCTGGCTCTCAGCCTAGCAGAAACTCACGGGAGTGACATCACAGTAAATGTGAGAGTTGTCATTTAGTTTCTCACATAAGTATGTGCCATTGGAATAATTTCCTTTTTACTTTTAAGCTGAAAAGACAGGATCTTGAAAACAGCAGGACATTTCTTGGTCACCTAACACACAATAAAAAAAAAACGAAAAGTGTAATGTTTAAGATTAGATTAGTACCATACAAGGACAGCTGACGGAGAGGGATCTGAAAATTTATAGAGGACAAAATTCTAACGAATTTCTACGCAGACTTTTCAATTGATGTTTGTAGAGTTAAAAACTTTATAAAAACATTTTTAATGGCGCTTATTATGATTTCTTTAAATGTCAATAGCCATCATTAGTATCACTAGTGACATTACTTTACGAAGAATCCGCCATCTGCTACGCTGTAAAAATACTTAAATGGAAGAATAAAAGAGGATTTGTTTGATGGATAGACAATCCCATTTCTTAATCCTAGGAAAAAAAGTATCTGACCATTCAACCGTACAGAAAACTAAAATATGAAACACAAGTAGGTTGAAAAACAAAAGGTTCGTCCAAACTTGATAAATAGAAAACTTAAAAGACGATAAAGTGGAAAAAAAAGAAAAACACAAAGGTGTGTTTACCTTTGGTATTTATCAAATGATATTGTCATCTTTGGAAGTTTGTCTCAGAGAATTTAGTCTCATCGGTCAACATAGGAGACCACTTGCTTCGTTTTCATCATTTATTATCTTTCCCATGATCTAGTTATCTTGGCAAACCATCGAAATTTGATGCCAATATAAATATTTGTATGTACACCCAAACATCCGAAAAATCTTAACAGATCGATCAATCTGCCCTTCACGCCGGATATTTTTACACATCTTTCCGAATCCATTAAGATTCAACTTTTCCTTTGAGGAATCCATTTTCCGATCTATCCGAGCTGGTTACTGAAAAATTCTAAGTCTGACTAAAAAGCGTCCCCACCAAAATTTGATTGGAGTTTGGGAAGTGGGGCGAGCGGAAAATAATATATATAATTGAGTCTGAAAGAAACCTTAACAGAATGCAGAAAGCACTGGACGGCCATTTCGTCCTATATTTGGGACTCATCAGCAGTGCGCATCCACTACCAAGAATTGAAACCCCTGACAGTTGAGTTATCAAGCAAACGTCATACCAACTGTCCCAACGGGCCTCAGTGACGGAGAGGTAGCAAATCATACTCAATATAGCGCCGCTCGCTCATATATTCCGTGGTGGAACTCAACTGAAATTCTCTGTAACCATAGGATTGTGCCCCCTGGAGCCACGACTACTATCACCAAGCCGCTCAAACTGAAGCATTAGAAGCCGGATCAAGCACTGATATACACATGATAGAAATTGTTAGAGGATTTGATAATTATAATTAAGTAATTCATTGAGTCTGAAATATATATGATATATATATGATGTATGAAAGATGTATGAGAAAGTGGAAAAAGCTTTCGTGTGACGTGATTCGTCCATTATGACTTCATCGGACTTCATTATTCTCAGGGACGAAATATGTAACACTTTGTCATACATCTTTCCTAAAAAAATGTTCTTGATATATAAAAGTATGTATCGCTATCGCATATACAGGGTTTATCAAAAATAGTTCCACACACAAAAACAATGACAAAAGTCCATATAAACATACGCCCGTTAATCTTTCGTTTTTGAGACATTAAGTTTAAGGAAAGTTTACGTCAGATGGCGCTGTGGTGTATTTATCATTCGTGTACATTTGTGGTTAGTCTGTCTTTGACGTTTAATTCGTGTAGTAGTGATTTAACTGAGAAGTATTTCGTTTAACAATAGCAGAATATGCATATCGTGAGCAGGCAGATATGAATTTTACATACGGCCGCGCGAGGCTGCATAACTGTATCAGATTGCGTTTACACATCGAAGGTAACCGTGTCATGTAACCTTTTCTGCTGTTTATCGTTGCGCTGCTGATGCAAGATCCGTGGAACCACGAACTATGGATCGAGAGAGACCGTGATCTGCTCGTACGTCTCACCACGTAGAAAACATTCTACGGGCTATCGGAGATGATCCAGGTATCAGGACACGTCAAGTGGCCCTAGCATGTCATAAATCTCATAGTACTGCATGGAGGATACTTCAAGAGCAGCTTATGTATCCGATATATTTGCAACGTGTGCATGGTCTTTCACCCTCTGATCACTCACCACGAGAGAACTTTTGCCGATGGCTTATTGCACAAAATGGTGATCCGTTGTTTGTCTCTTCAGTCTCGTTTACGATGAGGTAATATTTAGAAGAGACGGAATAACAAATTTACAAAACCAACATTTGTGGGCCTGATAGGAATCTCCATGGTACAATACAGGCTAGGCACCAGTATCAATTTACGATTAATGTATAGGCTGGAATTCTAGGTGACTGTCTGGTAGGTCCATATGTTCTCCAAGTACGTCTTACAGGAGCTGTCTACAGCTCAAAAACAATTCCAGGCCTGCTAGAGGATGTACCCCTGCTAATACGAATATGAACATGCATGTGCTTCATGCATGATGGGGCTCCAGCATAGTTCAGTCATATCGTTCACGATGCACTGGCTAACATCTACCATGAAAGATGGAGAGATAGGGGAGGATTTTTATCGGTGGGGCCACCTAAAACATTTGGTTTATACAGCAGACATTAATAATGCAGAGGCACTTCATTAACGTGTCATGAGGACCTGCGAAACCATTCGACACCGTCAGGGAATATTTGAAAAGGTCCGCCGGTCAATGATCCGAGGCATGCATGTCTATATAGAAGCAAGCGGAGGACATTTTGAACATTCATTATGAGTTGCTGTGTTGAAGTACAGCGGTGGCCTTCTTTATATGGGCATTTTACCTTTGTTTTGGTGTCTGGAATCCGCCCCCAATGTTTGTAAAAGTATTTTTGATACACCATATATATATATATATATATATATATATATATATATATATATATATATATATATTATGAAATGGACAAAGTCCGACAATTATTTAAAGACAATTTTATGTTTAACATTCTTTTTTTATAGATACAAGTATTTAAGTAAATACTCTGTTTATAATAAACAGTATTAAATAACATTTACCGACCTGAATGTCCGAGAAATTTTCATAGAAAATATTCGTCCTCCGACTATGAAAATTTCTCGAACATTCAGGCCGGTAAATGCTATTTAATACTGTTTATTATAAACAGAGCATTTACTTAAATACTTGTATCTATAAAAAAAGAATGTTAAACATAAAATTGTCTTTAAATATATATATATATATAATGATGTGGATAAAAAACTGTTTTTTTTATTTAATTTTACTAATAAATCTATTCACAAACTCTCTCTCTCTCTCTCTTCAGCTCTCTCTTCAACGCTCTCCCTTTCTCTCTCACACTTTCCCACCCTCTATATGCGTTTGTGTTCGTGTGTTTATGTGTGTAAAAATTCAGATATATATAAAATAAATCTGTAAAGACAGTATAAATAAAAATCCAAAGGAAAACCTTTCTTTACCAACACGTTTCGTTCCTTGACGAATTTTATCAAGGTAAATATGGATATTTTATTTTCTAACTTGTATTTATCCACAGATGTAAAATGGAGTAAAATTTTGTAATGTCTTTAAATTTTAAATTTGAGAACAGTCTAAAATATTCTGAAAGACAGCTGTGTAATGAAAGGTGAACTATGAATGACACCAAGTGATGTAATTGCTTACTTCATAAACGAAAGTGAGTAAATATCGTTGTTGTTGCTGTTATTTTTTATGTAATTATTATTCATTATTTTTTTTGTTTAATTAGTTATGTGTATCTATTCATTTTAAATATTAATAAAAAATAAAATTATTTACATATTTATTTTAAATATTTAAACTAAAAGGATCAGTTCAGTATCTTTAAATATTAAATTGCGTCATAAGTGATTTCCGTTTTGGGGAATCAATTGTAACAAACGTTTCACCCTAACTTCAACAAATTTAAATCTAGCTTTCTTTTAATATATAAATGAAACGTTTAAAATCTGACAAAATTTGTTTAAAGCGAATTCGACTTACTGAAGTTTGTTTGATTTGCATAATAACTTCAGACTGACTGTAGTGTTTAATATTTTGTTTTTAATTTCAAGAATAATGTTCAATACGTGACGACACATTTTCAACCTTAAACTCATACACTATTAATTTGAAATTGCATACAAACTGCGCAAAACGAACTAAATTTCATCCTAACTGCACAGATGTTATCATCATCTAGTAAATGCAGTTTTAGATTACAATAAGTATTAATTTTAAATATCGATAAAAATATGAAGTCGATCATAATGTGATACGTGTATATATATATATATATATATATATATATATATATAGAGAGAGAGAGAGAGAGAGAGAGAGAGAGTATATTCGGGCAGAGATTGTTCTTTTCAAGATATATTGTTAAAATTAATGGGCATTTTATGTCCATTAAATATAAAATTCTCTTTTATTAATGTGAAAATATCCTTTGGCAAATGTGGGTGTTGTGCGTGCATAAATTGTTCAAAATTCCTGCTGTGAAGTCTAAGTCTTCGAGTCACATGAATCATCATCGGGAGTCTGTTTTACCATTTGTGCCCGTCACATTCTTTGACTGACCATTCAACCACTTGACGAACATTCATGAACGTTCTCAAATTTAAAGGCGTTGATAAAGCAATGACATCCTACCACTGTGTATATAAACACGTGCAGCAGAATAAATCCTTACCTTTGCCTTAATAAAGTCTCTCAGAGGACGAAACGCGTCGGCTCAGAGTAGCTTTTTTTCCTCTTGTCTGTTATCATTCACTTTGTGTCTTCTACAGATACCCTCCATCTGAGAATATTTAAACAAACACACACAAACACACACACACACACACACACATATATATATATATATATATATATATATATATATATATATATATATGTGTTATTTGCACATTTGATTTAAGCAGCAGACATTAATAATGCAGAGACGCTTCATTAACATGTCATGAGGAGCTGCGAAACCATTCGACACCGCCTGGAATTACTTAATTATAATTATCAAATCCCCTAACAATTTCTATCATATGTATATCATTGCTTGATTCGGCTTCTAATGCTTCAGTTTGAGCGGCTTGGTGATAGTAGTCGTGGCTCCAGGAAGCACAATCCTATGGTTACAGAGAATTTCAGTTGAGTTCCAGCACGGAATATATGAGCAAGAGGCGCTATATTGAGTATGATTTGCTACCTCTCCGTCACCGAGGCCCGTTGGGACAGTTGGTATGACGTTTGCTTGATAACTCAACTGTCAGGGTTTAAATTCTCGGTAGTGGATGCGCGCTGCTGATGAGTCCCAAATATAGGACGAAACGGCCGTCCAGTGCTTTCTGCATTCTGTTAAGTTTTCTATCAGACTCAATTATATATATTATTTTCCGCTCGCCCCACTTCCCAAACTCCAATCAAATTTTGGTGGGGACGCTTTTTAGTCAGACTTAGAATTTTTCAGTAACCAGCTCGGATAGATCGGAAAATGGATTCCTCAAAGGAAAAGTTGAATCTTAATGGATTCGGAAAGATGTGTAAAAATATCCGGCGAGAAGGGCAGATTGATGATTGATGAGTCCTAAATATAGGACGAAACGGCCATCTTTTTACATTCTGTTTAGGTTTCTTAGACTCAATGAATTACTTAATTATAATTATCAAATCCTCCTAACAATTTCTATCATATATATATACATATATATATATATATACATATATATATATATATATATATATATATATATATATATAATATTAGATCTAATATCAATTCAATTCATCAGACCTACAAATTATATATATATATATATATATATATATATATATATATATATATATATATATATATATATATATATAAGGATATAGTTGTACCTCACCACAGCAACTCATAACAAATGTTCAAAATGTCCTCCACTTGATTCTACATAGACATGTACCCGTCGAATCATTGACTGGCATACTGTTTCAAATATTTCCAGGCGGTGACGAATGGTTTCGCAGGTCCTCATGACATGTTAATGAAGAGTCTCTGCATTATTAATGTCTGCTGCTTAAATCAATTGTTTTAGGCGGACCCACAGATAAAAATCCTCCCCCATCTCTTCATCTTTCATGGTTGGTGTTAGCTAGTGCATCGCGAACAATGTGACTAAAATGTGCTGGAGCCCGATGAAAGACATGCATCTTCATATTTGGATTAGCAGGGGTACATCCCCTAGCAGACCTGGAAGTGTTTTCGAGCTGTAGACAGCTCCTGTAAAATGTGCTTGGAGAACATATGGACCTACCAGACACATTACAATTCCAGCCTACACATTAATCGTAAATTAATGCTGGTGTTTAGCCTGTATTGTACCATGGACATTCCAATCAGCCCAAAAATGTTGGTTGTGCAAATTTGTTATTCCATCTCTTGCGAATATTGCCTCGTCCGTAAACAAGACTGAAGAGACAAACAACGGATCGACATTTTGTGCAATAAGCCATCGGCAAAAGTTCTCTCGTGGCGAGTGATCAGAGGGTGAAAGACCATGCACACGTTGCAAATATATCGGATACATAAGCTGCTCTTGAAGTACCCTCCATGCGGTACTATGATACTATGAGATTTATGACATGCTAGGGCCACTTGACGTGTCCTGATACCTGGATCATCTCCGATAGCCCGTAGAATGTTTTCTATGTGGTGAGGCGTACGAGCAGATCACGGTCTCCCTCGATCCATAGTTCGTGGTTCCACGGATCTTGCCTCAGCAGCGCAACGATAAACAGCAGAAAAGGTTACATGACACGGTTACCTTCGATGTGTAAACGCAAACTGATACAGTCATGCAGCCTCGCGTAAAAATCATTTCTGCCTGCTCACGATATGAATATCCTGCTCTCGTTAAACGGAACAATACAAATACACACCCACCCATACACGTTCACACACGCATACATATATATATATATATATATATATATATATATATATATATATATATATATATTGCGCCTGAAAACACTTCGTGCTGACGGACTTGACCACAAATTTAACAACATAGATATAATTAATATATAACCCTATAAATTAAGCCATACCCACATTTCTCACCCATAAAAGACGGACATGCTTGCAGAGTTGTTGAAGTCTCACACTTATATACACACTCACACAAATATATTCATATACACACATCACACACACTCTCGAAGAACTAAAAGATAACATACACTTTACATACACATCCCATTCCCAGCAACCAAGAAAACTGTCAACATGACCAAGGAGGGAATTTTCAGTCAGGAATCTCCCATTCTCTATCTTAAAAACAACTTGAAAGCGGCCGATTGACCAACATAAGGACTGACCAAAATTAACGATAAAAAACAAATGAAAACTTCAGATAAGTTCACTTTTTTCAGAAACAGTCATTCACTTCTGTAGTTTACTGCTACTAACAACATTCTCCTGATTATGGCCATGCTTGCCAAAACTAGTTGAGGAAACTAACTGAAATAATAAAACAAAAAATACTAATATACACTCCAGTGAGTCTGAAAATTTTAATTTTTTAATATTTTTTATTGATTAGACACACACACACACACACACACATATATATATATATATATATATATATATATATATATATATATATATATATATATATATATTGGTGTGCATCAAATCATTGCAAAAATTCTTGTTCGATATTTCTTGTTAATATAAATTGACCACAACTTGACACTGGCGTTTGTTTTGGCTTCGATTTTTTATCTGTTCCCGATTGAAACCTTGCATCGTTTAGTTGCGAGTCTGACTTTGTTGAATGTTGAAGTTTTGACCACAAAGGATTAGGGTTAAGGTTAGGCTTATGAATTTCGGAAATGTGTAAGCATCGGAACTGCGACAAAAATGTTCAGAAAGATGATTTGGATCGTGCCCCAGCTCTTCGGACGGTCAAAAAGTGATTTGGTAGATTCCGTGAGGGTGATTTCAACTCTGTACCGTTGTATCTTAGAAATGATTAAAGTTATCTTATTGAAATTCTCCGAGGTTTTTATAAAACTATTGTGCTCTACTTTGGGCAATAAGAATGTATAATTACTCCCCAGGCTTAACAGAGGAAATCGATCATAAACGAAAATGACATGTTCATCATTAATTGATCATAGCTAAGGATCGAAAGCTCATGAAGGATTGAATCGAAGTTCAAATATGTATACATTATTTTAGGATCATTTTCCAACTTATTCAAGATGATATTCGACCTCTCTAACCTTGTAACTTTCTGTCCTGGAGTAACAAGGTGGCTCACACATTTCATGTACGATTTCATTTTCAAATCTTTTTTCACTGCTCTTTGGACTGTCATAACTGAAACTTCTTTCTCACGTGCCAAATGTTTTATGGGTTGAGATGGATCTTTTCTAATTGATCTCTTTAACTCTTTAAGTTGAAATGATGATCCCTCTTCCTGTTGTGACTTCCTGATCCAATTTTCCTCTCTACTGTTCCCTCTTTTTTAAACTTTTCATCGTTCTTTTGAAGATTCTTGAATGGACATTGAAGATAGAGGTCAGAGTATGAATGTTGCTATCATTACTGACGGCCTGAATGGCTTTTTTCTTCTCACCATTGCTCAGTTGAGAAGACAGTGCGACTGACACAAAACGATTTTAACATGTTCTCTTTCTAGCTGAATAAATGAAAGGAACTTTCAGTGATTCTTATGACAAACGGTATCAAGATTGCTAAACGTTTTATTTGAAAATCTAGAAAAAAGAAATTCAGTTTAGTGTTTTGTTTTTTAGATATTATTCATTTTGTGGAATTGACAATTATGCTGTAACACGATTTGGACAATTTTGCTGTTACACCCGGTATATATATATATATATATATATATATATATATATATATATATATATATATATATATATATATATATATACTGATGTGTGGGGTGTGATGAATAAAACTAAAGATCTACACACCCACTTGGGTATTTTTGATATTAGCATAACTTGTTCTTGGTCAAACTGCCTCCCTAACGCCTTCTCTGTACATGTTAGGAAAAGCCCCGGCCAATTATTTTACCTCGTAGTCTTCACCGGGGCTGGTTGAAGTTGATTTGAAGTCTACTGGCCATCAAGCTGTCTACTTATAATAACTAAGGCACGTAATCTCAAATTTCTACTATGTCTGAGATTAGACTTTGTTTACTTTCCCTTTCACGATCCCGACTGACAAAAGATGTTTTGAACGAGGTATTAATGTTATGGTCTTGTCTCTTGGCTTCTTTATTTTCTACACAAGCACTTGGTTTTATACAGGAGTACTCCTTGTCACCCAGCTATTAGTACAACATCATTGGATACTAATTGGTCCGAGATAACACCTGAGTTCTTTCATGACACACAGTGTAAAAGTCTTGATGAGAGAATAGCGGTTCGCAAGCTGCACATACATACACTAACTCATATACATACATACATACATACATACATACATACATATATATATATATATATATATATATATATATATATATATATATATATATATATATATATATATATGATGCACGCTGTATATTAATTCATTTACCTACTGCTATAAGACAACAATATGAGCAGTCCACCCCAAAATTGCCTACAGAGGCTGATAATCATGAGTTATGGAATCGTGTAATGGATGAAGCATCATTAGAACTGACCCGAGGTGCTCTAACAATACCTCATGATACAATCAGACTTTGTTTTCTCTCATGATATGGGAATGTCAGATCGATGCAGATGCAATCGATATCCGAAATTGTTGATGCCTATTAACGAGTCGGCCGAACATTTACAAAAAGTTTCGTCTCCGAAACACTGGGTGTGGTGCTAAATATAATATCAATCAGGAAAATGGCAAATATTTGTATTACACCTATATATATATATATACAAATATTTGTATTACTCTCTCATATATATATATATATATATATATATATATATATATATATATATATATATATATATATATATATATACATATATATATATATATATTTAAAGACATTTTTATGTTTAACATTATTTTTATAGATACAAGTATTTAAGTAAATGCTCTGTTTATAATAAACAGTATTAAATAATATTTACCAGCCTGAATGTCCGAGAAATTCTCATAGAAAATATTCGTCTTCGACAGGATTCGAACCTGTAAACTATACGGAACCGACATATAGCCTGACGTGCCTTATCCGTTTCGGCCACTAAGGATCGATCGGTTGGCAATGTCGAATTTACTACTTATAAACTTCAATCTTCCATGAATCTCTCACGTACATTCATATCTGGTCATGGCGTATCAAATGTAAACAAATGACGTCACACATTATGAAATGGACAAAGTCCGACAATTATTTAAAGATATTTTATGTTTAACATTATTTTTATAGATACAAGTATTTAAGTAAATGCTCTGTTTATAATAAACAGTATTAAATAACATTTACCGGCCTGAATGTCCGAGAAATTTTCATAGAAAATATTCGTCCTCGACCGGATTCCAACCTGTATCCTATACAGAACCGTCATATAGCCTGACGTGCCTTAACCGTGACTTCTCGGACATTTCATTATATATATATATATATATATATATATATATATATATATATATATATATATATATATATATATATGTATTATAATATTTTTTTTTAAATATGATCCCTTCGCTACATAAGAGTTCTCATGTTTCAAAAGCGAGAGCCGAGACCCTTAGTATAATTTTTGAAATTAAGTTGAATTAAGGTATCTGGTCTCGCTTCCTCGTCAAGCGAGAATTTGGGAATAAACTATCTTGTGGTTTGCGCGTGTATAAGTATTGTCTCTTGCAAAATTAGTTACTATGGAAACGCCTAGGGTCGGCCGTATTGGTTAGGTGGTCTAAGAGTTAAGAATTCATTTTTATCTACGTACCAGTCCCCTTCGGAAAGTTTATGTCAGGTTATGTTGGAGTCCCTATTTTAAGTCTGATAGTAGCGGCCACCGTCTAGCTGGTCTAAAGAGGCATTTTTATGGCCTTGCGGCAGGTCGTTAAGTGTCGAGAGGATTCTGTTTCATTATTATCTGTCTATTAATCTCTTTATTTATGTGTTTATTCAAATGGCTATTTTCTTTTTTTTCTTTTTTTTTTACAAACGTGTTGAAATTAATTACAATTTGTTTTTTTGGCGACTCGACAAAGGGTTTTTCTATTTAATGATTGGGCTGCGCTTTTAAAGCTTTTGTTAAACTCTAGAATTTATTTGTTTATATGTTGTCTTTGTTTTTTTGTTTTGTTTTTTTAATTATTTAATGCGAAAATTTGTTGATGTCGGCAAAAACCGTTAACTCCTGTCTATGGTTTAATAACTTTTCCTTATTTAGAAACTTAATGATGTGTAGTTTTTCATGTAGGCATAAAGGTCATGGGTCGTCCCAGGTTTTACAAGTTCTTGTTCTATTTATTATTTTCCATTTTACTTTCGGTGTTTTATTCGTTTCTTTTGAATGCCAGTAGTATTAGGCATGCGTGTTTTTCCAGGATTTTATTATTATGTTTTTTTATGATTCTTTCTAGGTTTTCAGTGCAGCTGTAACTTAATTTTAAGGTGTTTTTATTTAAGGTATTTGTGGGGAAGTGTTTTCCAATTAAAGCTAGGAACTTATGCCCAAGTTTAATACTGACCAACACTTAGAGGTGACAGTCTGTAGCATGAAACAGACTGTCGCCTCTAAGTGTTGACTTCTATGTTCACTTTTATATTTACACACGCTCTATCTCTGATATTGTCCCATAAATATAGCACACTTTCAGATTATATTTCTTCATATATATATATATATATATATATATATATATATATATATATATATATATATATATATATATATAAAACGCTATAACGTCCAAAAAACAATCTTCTTAAATAGAACACGCCTAAATTCTTCTTTCCAGAGAATATTTCTGAGTGAACTAAAACACGTAAAAGAAACATTTGTCAACAATAATTTCCCCAGCTACATCATCTGTAAACAAATAAAATGATTCTCACAAAATTGCATGACATTCTCCAGTGTCTCAGTGACCTTCTTCTTAAGTTCCTCTAAGCGTTTAGGAAAAGAGGGATATATACGTATACTTTCACATACTCCCCCCACCCAAAAAAAACAAGTTGTCAAGTCAGGTGAACGTGGTAGCCATTTCAATACTACATTATCATTATCAATAGCACAGTGATCCATCTTTCTGATAGGTTCTTATTGAGATAAGTTGGATAATGTTACGCAAGACATGCTACAGCATGTTTGGCAGGAACTGGACTACTGATTTCACGTGTGTCGTATCACAGGTGGTGCGCATATTAAACATTTGTGAAGCTTTGTGAAATCGGTTATAAAATCTACACCCCTTTGGATATCGTGTTCGAATTTTGATAAATAAATCAACATGAAGTCTATTTAATTTTGTTTGCCTGGGACATATAGTTACTCAGATATTCACATTTTAAATTATGTCAATGACACCCTGTATATATATCCCCGATCACTGCAATCTCAACCTCTTCAAATCTCGGACTAACCGTTATCTTCCTCACATATCCACATAAACTATGCCTCTTACTCTGTAACGTTTCACCTACGGAACAGGGAAGCTAATCCACAACTCAAGATCAACTGGTATGGAAATGGTTAGAGCACACTCCCAAGCTTGTCTACTTTGGGTATTTACTAGATTTTTATTGAAATGATTGGCAAAATATCGGTTAATTACGAATCGATTCGAACTTTATAAAATGGTAAATAATAAGGATTTTCTTATTATCGATTTACATGTTTTAATAATTTCGTAAAAATTTATAAATTTAGGAATAAAAAATTGTTTTCACATTATTTCTTTATAAATTGGTAAATGATAAATATTACATTGCATTAGTTCTGATTGTGTTAGTTTTTACAATGTTGTAAATATAATATTATTCTTGCAAATAAACAATCTAATAAATAGATTGCACTGTTTACATCATTCAGATTGTTGTCCTCGTCTTTACTGCCATATTCACAATATTTTGACCATTGGAAGACAAACATAACTAGGCAAAGATTAATAAATGTGTCCGGAATAAAACGGAAAGTCAAAAGGATGGTTTCTCCATGACACTTTTTTTTAACTATCATCACACTTTTGCAATATTTATTGTTTTAAAAAGTGATGCTTAGAATTGTAATAAAGCCAAAACATACGAGAGAGAATTTAGACATTATTATATGAAGTGACAACAAAAATAATAGACATTATTTGTTTATTAGGGTGTTTATTTACTTTGTTTATATTATTTATTGAAATGGTTGGCAAAACATCGGCGAATTTCCAACTGATTCAAACTTTATAAAATGGTAAATAAGGATTTCCTTATAGTTTTGTTCACAATATTTTAATAATTTAGTAAATGTTTATAATTTATGAATAAAATTTTCATATTTATTTCTTTATGAATTGATAAATGATAAATATTGCATTGCATTAGTTCTATTTATATTAGTTTTTAGAATGTTGTAAATATAAAATTATTCTTGTAAATAAACAATATCATAAATAAATAATGTTTAATATTTTCTTGTCAATTTTTAAGAACAAAAATATGTATAAATTCCCTTTTATCATAAGTTTAGGTATTATTACAATCCTAATCATTGTTTTTTTTTTAAACATTCAACACTGCCGAGGAGTGAAAATAGTTGAAATAATAGCAAAAAACATTTTTCGCAGGCCGTTTTTTGTTTTGTTTTGTTTATTTTGTTTGTCCTTTTTGTGAGTACGAAGGTTAAAGGTTGCCCAAGTTTATTTTTGATTTTGCATATAAGTAGCTGTATACAACATCAGGAAACTGACAGGATTTTTTAAAAATCTTGCATCGATACACCGGTTGGATATCCAGTGAAATGACTCAGGATGAACAGTGAATTCAGCCAGTAAATGTATCTCAAGGATATTACCATTGTATGAATGTGTGAAATCCAAATTCAGGAAATTTGGGTGCGTCTCGCATGGCTTGTTTGTTGACCTCAGTGACCCTACTTGGTCGGAAGGTATAGGGCTCCTTGTCAGAGATGCATTTAATGATCACTGTCATTGCACTTGTCATTGTAAATGACAGTAAATTAAAATTCGAAGTTGGGGGTATAACTCACTTCCGATATTGGACAATGGGCTAAGTTTCCGGTCAAATCAACAATATGAATTTCAAGTTAAGTAACGTCGAGCCTGGTCAGTACATCAATGAGTGACCGTTTGGGAATACCAGGTGCTATAATCTTGAATATTCGGGTGGTATAAAGTGCTTACTGCCATATCAGGCTGAAACCGGTTCTCGTTCTATCACCGAAGTTAAGCAACGTCTGGTCAGTAATTCGATGTACCCATTTTCATCTTTTCATTTGTATGCAGGTAGTGGGGGGGAAGCGTTATTCTGCATTTTTAACATGCCCCTAGAATTAATTAAATTTTGCACCTGATTTTCACGTTCCAGGAAATTAACTAAAATCTAAAACCTTTCTTTGTAAAAGCTCAACGCGATACTACAAACTAGAGGCTTATGGCCATATCTCATTGAAACACCGGTTCCCGTACGATCACTGAAATTAAGCAACGTCGAGCCTGGTGACTACCTAGATGAGTGACCCCTTAGGAATACCGGTATTGTTAATCGGAGAGCCGGTTTCCAATTGCAATTAGGTTCGTTATATTAATTTACGTGCAAATATCATTGGAAAGGTAATGAATCCACATCTTCTCCTCTCTTCTATGGGTTAATTAGTATGACGTGTATCATTAAACCATTATTATCCACCACACCACAAAACATTCTTACAAATATTTTCTGGCTTTAAATAACCTGCAAAGTGTTGATAAACCGTAGAAAACGAATCAATCAAATCAAGAGAGTAGGGATAATTTGATTCTTGCCTTTCTCCCAAATATCCTAGCCAAATCAAATAAATTGCTTTATGTATGTAAGTATATAATAATTCTAGTTTGTTGTAGGTGGGATTCAGATGATAATGTATATTCGTAAGTGTGTGCCAAGCCCGTTTTGAAATATCTAAACTCTAAATTATATACAACTGCTTTATCAGATTAATGTTTAAAAGTGGTTTCCAATGAATTAAGCCTGTAGGTCTTAGCGAGGTCTATAATTCTTCGGACTGGCGCGACAGAATCACAAAGAGATGTACCAAATAACAGAAACCACATCACTTGGTGACTACCAAGAGCAGCAACACAGGTCAATGAATGTCAAATATTTCCTTGTAAAGAAATGGCTAATATTAACGTTAGGGTGAGGTGATCATAAACAGCTTCTGACAGAATTCGAAACCGAGTCGGCGATTTTCTTTCCCCTAGTTTATGCAAATCACCCCCCCATATATATATATATATGTATATATATATATATATATATATATATATATATATATATGATGACATAGTTTTAAGGTATGCTATATTTATAGGTTGAAGTGCCCAATATCAGGGTTAGAGCGTATGTAGAGGTAAAAGTAGACATTGCTTTCAGTACACAGAGGTGACAGTCTGTTTCATGCTAAACGCAGTCGTCAGTTATATTATCTGATATTCATGGCCTAACGATTGCGTTTAGCATGAAACAGACTGTCGCTTCTGGGTGTTGACTTCAATGTCCACTTATATATATATATATATATATATATATATATATATATACCACTTATATATATATATATATATATATATATATATATATATAGATATAGATATAGATAGATAGATAGATAGATAGATAGATAGATATACCACTTATATATATATATATATATATATATATATATATATATATATATATATATATATATATATATATATATATGAGCTGCGGTCCAATATAAATCAAAATACACAAATCACAAAACTAGACACCACCAATACGAACTTCTAACAAGACAAACTACATAATCCTACTCTCTAACACAGTTTCTACTAAACTTGTTAATAAATTAATTATTCCTAATACTAGGATCTTTAGCACCACATCCAAGACAATCGGAGATATAATTAGGAAGAAAAACAAATCCAGCACCAATTCAGATGTCGGAACATATCAAATAAATTGTTTACAATATAAAATAATTTATGTCGGAGATACATCGCGAGATCTAAAAGCCAGTATCTACGAACATAAAAGAGATTTACGTTTAAACAACCATTCAGACTCTCTCGTAATAAACAGCAACACAAATAACCATGACTTTGATTTTACTAATGTCACCCTAATTTTTAAAAAAAACATAATTCTTTACGTAGCATTATCAATATTACCACCACATCAAGAACATTATATTACATCACCAGTCTTTATTAAACCCATTCTTATAGAATCTAACATATGTTTATCTAAAACAAAGGGTATGTAAAAAAGTCGGCAAATCAAAATTTGAAAAACCAATAACACCCACACATACACACACACTTACGAATATACATTATCATCGGAATTCCCACATACAACCAACTAGAATTATTATATACTTACATACATAAAGCAATATTTACAGTTTTTCAGGTAGACTTGGGATCAACCAATTTCTTGAAACTTTGGATGAACGAATTCAGTTCCGACTTCCAGAAGAGACAAACTCTCCTAGATTTCGGAACGCCATTAATTATACTAACGTTGGCTTAAAAAGTTAAATGCACGTGAAACATGATTAACCAATGAAAATCAAACAACACAAAAGTAAAAATATTTCATTTTCAATTGAAACTTTAATAAAAGGGAAACGTGTTAAATAAATAAACGTTTCCTATTTGTTCTTTATATTATATATATATATATATATATATATATATATATATATATATATATATATATATATATATATATATATATATATATATATATTCATTTCATCCCATGCAAAACCTGTCTTGGGCATGACAATAAACTACATTCGGTAGCAAAGCCTCTGATCAGGAAGGTTTGAGAAAATTGAAACCCCCTCTTGCTGTTGTTGCCAGTTTCACCCTAACACAGGGTGGTAGCACCTGTTAGGGTCCCAGCTATGGGCAAATAGTTAACCTCCAAACTGGGTTCAGAACACTATGAAAGTATAAAAATACATTTCTATAGTAAAAATACTAGCAATACATTTTTGGAAAAAAAGACAATTACCAGCAATACATTTTTTGTAAATTAAATTACTAATCCTCCCAAGAAAATTAAATGTCGGCATTAAATTACCCATTAGGGGTTGATGTGTCGCTAAACAAATAAACAAACCCAAGTAAAGCGATAGTTCAACTAACACGCAAGGGGGCTATAGGGAGTGAAAATATATGAGGAGAATTTAGGAAAGGGAACCGGAAACGCTATCGTAAACAGAAGGCAGGGAATCAGTGCAATTCGCCTTCCTCGTCTTTTGAACAGGAGTAGAGATTATCTCTTGTTTCCTGTTTAGGATTGGGTTTCCATTTCTTTCTCCTAAATTCTCTTCATTCTCTTTCACACCCAGTAACTTAGTAACATTATCGCCTTGCTTGTGTGAAATTATATTTTTAAAATGAATTTTGAAAATACCAGATTGTGAAATATATTTTACCGTTACGTGACAAAAATGAACTTACAATTCAAAGACTTTGCGCACCTAGACTGAAACCTAGGTTGTCCCAATTTCACAATCGTTCTCACTAGTTGTTGTGGCAATGTACTGTTGCTATATTGATCAAAGTCATACGGAAAATAAATGAGACGTCATAGATTGTTGTTATATGTTTACAAATGGTACCTTGTTCAGAGACATTTCAAGTCAGTCTTTCTCGAATTTCTACCTTCCTTCCATGAAAACAAATGTCTAAAGTACTCGGAGGATTGCGTTCAAACAGGAAACAGACTCTCACCACTCAGTTTCGATCTTAGCGTTCACTTTTATAATTACATACGCTCTCTTCCTGATATTGAGCACTTTTACCTATAAGTTTCAGATGGTAACGCATCTACTAGAAGTACTATAAGCAAGCTGTGTATGTCATTTCGCCGAAGTGTAAATAACTTTGGTTTTCATAGCGTTAAACACGTCGGATTTCGTGCCAAAGAGAGTGTACTTGCGGGGAATGTTACTGCACTACTTTATTCAAAAGAAATCTGCAGCTGAAGCACATAGAATTCTTGTTAAGTCTTATGGCGACCATGTTCTGTCGGAAACAAAATGCAGAGATTGATTTAGACACTTCAAAAATAATGATTTTGATGTTGAGGTGTTTGAAGACGAAGAATTGGAGGCATTACTTCATGAAAACTCATGTCAGGCGCAAGCTGAACTTGCAGGACCATTAGGAGTTGATCACACAGCAGTTACAAACCGTTTCAAAGCATTATGCATGATTCACAAGCAATGACATTGGGTGCCGGACAAGTTAAAGCCGAGAGACGTCGAACGGCATGTTGTCACGTATAAACAGCTGCATCAACGGCAGAGAAGGAAAGTTTTTTTTGCATCGTATCCTGACCGGCGACGAAAATACACTACGATAACCCTAAGCGTAGAAGATCGTGGGGTAAGAAAGAACATGCATCAACATCGGCAGCAAAGCCGAATATCCATGGTTCAAAACTTTTGCTATGCATTTGGTGGGACCAGCTGGGTGTAGTTTATGAGTTGCTCAAACCGACCGAAACCATCACGGGAGATAGCTATCGACGGCCGCTAAATGAGCAAAGACACATCAAAGTGATTTTGCAACATGACAACCCTAAGCCACATACTGCAAAACGGGTGAAAACCTACTTTAAACGCTTAAACGGGAACTCCTACCCCCACCCGCTATATTCACCAGACATTGCCCGGTCTGATTATCATGCAAAAAATGGATCAACTCAGAGTTAGCCTCAAAAAACATGTCGTTTTACCGACGTGGAATTCAAATCCTACCAGAAAGATGGGAGAAAGTAGTGGCTAGCGATGGACAATACCTTCAGTGACATGTTTCTTACTAATGTTTGTAAATAAAAAATTACTTTTCATGAAAAATCAGCTAGAACTTATTTAAGGTCCTAATATAGGGTGTCCCAAAAAACAGGAACTTTTTAACAATCCAATAAAACCAAGAGTGATGGAAGAAAAATATTTAATTCATAGTAATTGAAAACTTAAAATATGCACTTTAAGAAACAATGATGGAATTTTCATTTTTTTTAAATTACGCCCTCTAGATGGCGTTCACCTGTACGAATGCATTCTTGAAATCTGCTGTTGAGATTCCTCATTGACTGCTGCAACATCTCAGCTGGGATACTGTGAATTTCATCTTGAATTCTCTGTTTTAACTCATCCAGATTTTTGGGTCGAGTTGTGTAAACTTTACTCTTGAGATAGCCCCACAAGAAAAAATCACAAACGGATAAATCTGGCGATCTAGGGGGCCAGGCAACGTTACCGAATCTTGAGATCACACGGTTACCGAACAATTCTCGTTACTAAAATGGCGAAATGTTTACTTGCTCAAGGTCACTGTCTCGCAGTTTTGCCACTTGTTCATGTCTGGCAATACGCACTTCAAAAATTCCCGTTTTTGGGGTCTCTCTCTCTCTCTCTCTCTCTCTCTCTCTCTCTCTCTCTCTCTACATTTATATATATATATATATATATATATATATATATATATATTCATTGCGCGTTCATATGTGTCTGTGTGATGGTGGGTTGAGTGTGTGTTCTGTTTTACACTTTTATTTATTTCTTTTTATTCATGAAACTTTATGATAAAACACGGAAAATAAAACAATGGTTTGAAGAAATCAATGTTTATATAGCTGAAAACTTAATAATTTAAAACACAAAAACATCTAAATTCTAACATTTTATTTTTAAATATGCAATCTCACCGTTGAAAATTGTTGGTGAAATCAAATTAATAAACAGGTGAGTGCATTGGGATTTAACAAATTTAAAGTAATCCACATACACATGCACAGAACGGTCGACTCGATTAGCAGACCGGAATATAGATATTAATAACTAGTCAGCAGAATTAATCAGAAAACATGAATTTGAAATTCTAGGGGCGTGAACCAGGAGATGGGAGCGCCGATGAAGCTCAACCATATCAATTGGTGTCATGGGATCACCGCATGCGTCAGAAGTCAATCAAAATTACGCCCAAGCGCCGGATATGATGCGTGTGGAAAGAGATACGCATGCTCCATCGGATTAAAATTCCTCATCACAGGATAAGATAAACACCAGAGGAAGTCTGTAAGATAAACGGTCGAAACATTTTGTGATAATAAATCAATAAAAACGGTTAAATTATACATATAATGGAATCAAATAATAAATCGATTTTTATCGCTAGTCATTATCTCGTAGTACCAAAATGTCTTTTCTTATGTCGATATGAAAAATAAGAGCAAACAAAATTCACACAAGAAGTTCAATTGGTAAAACTGGGTTATTCCATGTTTTAAATTAAATTATCCATAAGTCTAGACGCAACACTACGCTGTATATCATTCAAATATTAGTGTGTAGGGATACAGAAGGCGCTTATCTCCCTTTGATGAGGACAAATCACCGCTTCGTGATTTTACTCCATACAGTGACGATTGCGACAGTCTATACAACAGTCAAAAAGGGAGGTTGCTTTCTTTAGCCTACCCACCCAGCTTGACCGGGCAGAGGCTAAGTCTGCCTGCTCAGAAACTTACAAGTCCATGCTGCCTTTTCCCTTTGGAAATATAACTTTCCCAGTTATATATAGAAACTACAGTTCGCAGCCAAAACTCGACCTATCTTGTTCGTGGAATATGTCCTCGCCTGGGGCAGAGATGAATCCGGTCCGTTTGAATCTGGAGTCCTAAACATGGTTTCTCTAGACACAGTAGCATTTCTATATTATACGCAAGACCCTTCCTTTTTGTTCTCCTTACACTTTGCTTTTCTGTGTAGATGTATGATATATTTTTCTCTGCGTGAGATACGTGTATATATGTGTAAAGTCAGTCTGAGAACAAAGCATGTTTGTCATTCTTTTTCCTTTCAGCCATTCCGTTCCGTCCGTGAACTACGGTGTTATTATAGGTCTATCAAAAGCCTTTTCTCTTTTTTAATCATGGGTTACCACGACGGATATCCTGTGTTTTTAAGCTTACATCGTTTACAGAATGTATCTTTCGATGATCCAAGCTTTTCTTAACATTTTCGAATATTGATGGTTTAGTACTAACTCTTCTTCGTAATCAACAACTGATAGTCGACCACCTCAAGGGAGAAATCCCACTCTTGGAATAATTAACCTAATTTTGGCGCAATACGAATAAATATTGTTTCGTTTCCTTTTAGCTCCCAAATTCTACGATTATCTTCAGAAGCAACCCAGTTTAAAATGGTGCCTTTAAACTGCCAACATTCCAGTATGTGTATCGGCCATTACTGAAACAACTAGTACAGCGGAATATTTCGGTTAATGTTATATGCATCATCTTAAGCGTGATGTTGATCGTTTTTATGTGTCGAGATTCGAAGGAGGCAGAGGATTAGTTCAACTAGAACAGTCTTACAATGCCACAATAATCGGTTTTCAAAGATACCTGGAAACTACAGAAGACGGGATGATGATCTGTGTCAAAACATGAAAGAAATAAAAAAAATATTCAGTAATAAACGAAGCCAACAAATTCAAAGGGGAATTTCAAGTGGGGGAAGAAGTGTAAATAAATCAAAATACACACTTACTGCAGCGGCAAAGAACCTAAAAATAAAGCAAAAGCAAATTCAATGTACTAAATGCAGAGACGAAGTTAAGATAAGCCTCTTCATGGTCAATACCATACCAAACAAGCTGATGAAGACAAGCTTCGCATCCATCAGAGGTTACTCAGGGCAGGGTTAAAAGCTGAAACCAAAGGTTTTATTCTTGCTGCACAGAACAAATGATTGCTAACTAGAAATTACCAAACACACACACACTGAAAAATTGTGTTGACCCCAAATGCAGATTCTGTGATAAATATCCAGAAACTATTGATTATCTTGTATCAAGTTGAATACGGTTGGCACCAACTGAATATAAAAGTTGGCATAACAGAGTGGTCAAATATATAAGAATATCTGTAACTTTTACGGAAAGGAAACAGCAACTGGTAGGAATACCACCCAGGCCCGGTTATAGGCATAGGACCTATAACAATTTTATGAGATTTTACAATACACACTGACAGAATAATCAAAGCTAATCACCCAGACATCGTAATCAGAGACCACAAAACAAAATATGCATTCTTATTGACATGGCAGTTCCTGCAGATTGTAATTTATCTTTGAAGATCTTCAAAAACTATTAAAATACAAGGAACGTGAAGCGAAAATCTCAAAAATGTGGCACATAAAGACATCAATAATTCCAGTTGTAGTTGGAGCCAACAGATTGATTAGAGTTAAAAGATTATTGAAAGTATGATTTAATTCGGCATTACGCTAAGCGCGGCTATCAGGAGTCACGAATGAAATAAATTGCCAATGAAATAGCTAAAAATGAAGATTGCCATAATTTTACCCTAAATCAAAACACCGAAAATGCACAATCAAAATTCTGACCGAATCCCATTAGTCATCAACTGGCACCGAAATCTTTTTGACATTTCGAATGTACTAAACAACAGCTATGAACACATTTCGCAAAAATATCCGCGTTTCAAAGAGATTTTTCCCAACCAGCCTATCCTTTCTTTCAAACGAAATAATATCATCAGACATATTTTAACAAATACAACAGTTCACAGTTAACATTCGATTGAAGTTCCGGATTGTTGTACTCCAGAAAACAGTCATAGAAGTTGAAAAATCTATTCGTTGTGCAACAATATGAGTCAAGACAATTCTATCGCAAATTCAGAGAGAAACATCACGATTTTTTCAGAAGGGGACAAACTGATCTCCATTTGATATACACCGCCTAGTGTACCAGACACTAACTGATTTATGTGGGTTGTTCAACGGAAAAATTAAATGGTCACATGTATGTCAGACACAACAAAATATTTGTGAAATATTTTATAACAAACGACTATAAATTCAACGAACATCTTCCGGTGTACATTCTGAAAAGTTATCCCAAATTCACCGAACTTGCAACTCTTAAAACGCACGAGGACAGTTACTTATGTAAAATATTAACTTCCCGCTCCGGGAGGAAAGAATAGACTGACAGGAGAGTTCCATGGAATTTATACTAAACTGTTAGATTAATTCTTTTTAGAAACTAATCAACTAATGGAAAATTCCAAGATAAGAAATATTACTCGTGCTTCGGTTGCATTCCATTCACGCAAGCTGCGTTTCATTCGTTTTGATGCGTTGTTTTACCAAGTGCAGTCGTTTTCATAAGAAAAGCGACGTTTGTACAAAGACTTATAGCTTTTTGTAGACTTTTTTTATATTTTTATACTTGTATGTGATTTTTAAACACAACTTGAAGACATACTGTCGAAATATTGCTGAACCTTGTCAAACAATATATCTTTTCTTTTTCTTTTCTTAAATCACGCTCTTCTCTAAGGTTGAAAAATATTATAAGAATTACGTCAATCATTTTGCTTAATAATAATAATAATAATAATAATAATAATAATAATAATAATAGTGGAGTCATACTCTTTAGATGTGTACATGAAATAAGCTTTAGAGTAAAGAGCTGTGAAAAATGAAAATAATTTTGATACACCCTAATATATAATAATAATAATAATAATAATAATAATAATAATAATAATAATAATAATAATATGATATTCGAAAAGCTGTCAAAATACAAGAACCTTGAAATAGAAATCTCAAAAATGAGAACATCAACAATCCCTGTTGTAGTTGGAACCTTAAGATTGGTTGGAAAAGATTCCAGTAGACTAATTGAAGGAATCCCTGGAAGTCCATGCCTCAAAAAGATACAAAAAATTATTCTGACAAGTACAGCCCACACTTTAAAAAGGGCTTTATCTATGTAATAATGTTTTTTTTTCAGTGGAAAGTGTTATGATACCATTTCTAACCTTAGGTCTCTGGGCGGGACCCGGAAAGAAATGTGTAAACGGTAGATATCAAAGGAAATGAAAATAATAATAATAATAATAATAATAATAATAATAATCTTGGGGAGTCATAGCTAGTTCTTAGATGTGTACATGCACTCAGTCTTGGAGTAAATGTCTTAAAAAAAACAAAATAACTTTGATAGATCCTTATATATAATAATAGAATTAATAAAATATTGGAATCATAGACAATTTTGAGATGTGTACGTGAAATAAATTTTGGAATAAAGGTCTGTAAAAACAGAAAGCACTTTTAATACAGCCTTGTATTTCCTGGCTCCTCACTCTGTTTGTAAACATGCTTTTTTTTATGAATAACTTACGTGATTGACTGTCATGGCACGAACTGCTTCCAGGAATCAGGATCAAATAATCTTTGCATTTGTTATGCTGTCTGATTCTGATTGATGTTGAATTCGTCTCTCAGTTTTGAAGAAAATAATAATAATAATATAATTTTTAACAACTTTCTGCCATGTCTGGCCACTCTATTGGGTTGATCGATTAATTTCGATGCGATCGTCTTAGAAGTCCCTTCGACATTTACTCAGCCCCACTGATTGGTAAGCAATATCTTAATAACATAACACCGTGTTGATGAAAGACAGAAAACCGCAGAAACTCATAGATAAATTAGAAAAGGAAATCCGGATGAAAGGACGAACCATAAATTGTGTCGTTGTCAACAAGAGGAAGAGCCGTAGATGTGAGCCGCGAATTATAGTTGTCAAGATCAAGTAAAATAGTAATTGGTCTGGGATATATTTAAAAGACAACAGGAAACTTCACACCCAAATCAGAAGGAATATTGGAATAGCGAAAGATGTTTCTATAAGGTAAACAAAGTATTAGAAAAAAAAAACAAGAAAAGAAACAAAACAAAGAAAAAAGAAAAGTGCTGAACAGCTATGTAATATCAAACCTCATATTTGGCAGTGAATCCTGGGCAATTTCTTCACTGATGAAGAGAAGACTTTAGATAACAGACATATGGTTCTAAAGAAGGATGCTATGAATGCAATGAACGGAGAATGTTAGTGAGGAAGTTTAAAGGAAAATGGGAACAAAGAGGCCACCATAGTTACAATATGGGCATCGTTAATAAAATAAAAAAAGGTAAATGACAGCAAATCTTCAACAGCAGCAGCAGCTGTAACAAAGTTTCAGTGAGGAGAGTCAAGCATGACAAGTAGCAACAGCACTCACCAGCAGTCAGGTTAGGTTAAAGGTTCCAATTTTTCCACAGAGAACAGAGTTATAGTCTAGTGGATTAAAGCGTTGGTTCATGAATTTGGTGACATAGTACGTATGAGTTCAATCCCTTGGCTGGGTAGTGTGTACTTGCACTCAGCAAAAACATGGCGAGCAATAACTTAGTAATACTAAAAATAAGAACTAGACGATATCTCTAGATATGGGCAGTGGAACGAGAATAGTCTAACCCCGTAGATTGAATAAAGAGTTCAGTACGGAATTTCCTGTACATTACTCGAATCAATATACACCAGATTAAGGCCAAAACGCTGTGATAGCAACAACAAACATACGGACAATAGTAGGCATGTAAATAGTGTAAATAAAGAGGACAATTTTGCTTAGAATCAGAAATAGACAGTTGCATTTTTTCTAATGAGAAAAGGGCATGGAAAATTTGACACTCACTTGATCTATCAATGACAAGAATGAAAACACCGAGTACTCTCCCTAACGAACTTGTATAAACACCAAGACCATGTATATGTAACCTAGAAACTTTTCAACAAAGAGGAAGGTAGCCGGGAACAGAGACCCCATACGCAAGCCGGTGATCCTTTGGTTGTAGCCACCAGTGGACTTCTAGCGGTCCAGTGGTAACATTGCCGAGAGTAACAAGCCGGCTGTCCGACAGCGGGACACCAGCGGTAAACGCTAATGGCATGCAACCCAATGACAGTGACCCGCACCGTTTGAAAAGAAAAGACTCTACACTACAGAAATTGGAACGAATGCCACAAATATTGGAGAAAGAAAGGTTGAGGAGTGTAGGTAATTTTTATTTACTAGTTTATATGTATTTCTTTTCATTGTATCTGTCATAAGGAGATTTTGTTTTAAGAAAAAGGCGAAAATAATTATCACCTTTTATCGTCTATGGCAATGCAAACTTGCCAGAAGGTATCTAAGATTAAAGCATGTGGCCTCGGGGTTGCCCACCGGTTATACATGTCGGAACATCTACTCATATGCGACAGGAAACTACAGATACACCGATATTATGCGTCAGGTGATCAGAGCAGATTCTCTAAGCTCTACTAAAGTGTTCAGGCTCCTTACCATCAGTTGCAAGCAGCAACCAGAAAACTACCAACCCGGTGCCCTCATAATGAAGAGTCGTGGCCACTGATCAATTAGATCACCAGAAAGTTAAGACAGTTAAATCATTAAGACTATGGAAGAAAGAAACGGTAACTCATATCTTAAACAGTACTAAAAAATGATGCGATGAATTTATATAGGTACCACCACAAATTCACGATAACTAAGGTCTAAAATGAATTTTTTTAAATGAAAAATTATTTCTTCAAGCTTTTATTTTAGCTTTAATTTCATGCTAATAGATTAAATTTAATATTTCCAATTCTAATTTAAATTGATTGGAAAGAGTTTCCGTTTGAAAATTGTTGAATTTTTCTAATTTAGCGCCATTTTTAGCCTTCCATTATTAAATGCAATTCTCTTTATTACAAAATCTTCCAAAAATAAAATATACTTTCCGGGAACTTTATTTAAAGAATATTAGCTGATTTAAAGTATAATTAATCTGATTTGAAACAAATATTATTTACTTTAAGCTTAAATATCGCAAAAATGTATTTTTAACAGAGCGGTAGCTGTTTATTTAAACTGTTGACAGATGTTTATCTAACGTTGTTCTTTAGGGGATTTAACTGTAAAAATAACTGAATATAACGTGAATGCCTTTTATATATATATATAATTTTTAAGGACTCAGTAGTCTTAAAAATTATGGAAAATATTCACCATAATCTACTCTTTTATTGAATTTTAGATACGTTGGTTTTAAATTTATTATATTTATCGCTCTTATTTTCTGATAATGTCGTGTATGAACGCCAGTATCTACAAACATCGGCACGTTTATATACATACAAAAACAATTCAATATTCTTTTTAAAATATTTAGATACCTCAGATTGTAATAAGTTTTTCGATTTATTATTAGAAGATATAGTTTTACTTAATAACAATATTCCCTAACCTTTACACTATTGAAACTGAATCTTAAAAGATTTAAAACTGTATAAATTATTCTAATAAAAAAAACTATATTTTAAAAAAATGAAAACAATACTTATAAAAATTCATTATTCATTGAAAGTGTTTTTCTTAAGACAATATTGTTCTTAATATATCTTATTCATAAAAACAATTTTTCTAATTAAATAATGTCTTAGTTTTATTGGGGCTTTTTAAATTTTACGATTCAGAGCAGATTTTCGGTAAGACGAGGTCTGATTTTGAAAAAAATCGATGATTTAAATTTTCCAAAGAACTCTCTTTTAAATAATATAGTCACTAAAACTTACCTCGTTAAATTTTCTCGAATTTATATAAAATTAAGTGCGGTGTAACACATGTAAAAAATATTTTTACCAAGATTTTCTAAACAAAACACTTCTAAAATAATTTAATTCATATGTGAATAAGTCATGAATGTTTCATTAAAATACTACAATTACTTGATTTCCAAATCAATGTTTTCCAGTGCAAAAAAATCACTAGAATTTGCTATGCTAATTTATAGTACATCAGTTGAAAGAAAAACAAGATTTTTAACCAAAATTTCTGATGTTCTAAAAAGTGTTAAAAAAATATAATTAAATAATTAAAAAATTATTTTTTCATTCCTCTTAATAATAACAAAGATTTTGACAATACCTCGATTTTATGGGGCATTTTTTCATCACAGTATTCTCTTTTTTCAGCTTTTTTGTGGAGTTACGTAAATTTATATGAATAAAATATTTGTCTTTCGTGATTTTTTTTTCAACGTGTTTTGCAGACTAAGTCCACCAGTAGAATTTGACCCTGTTTCTTTTATCGTCTCAATATTTATTAAGCGTATTGGGATGGCCAAAGATGCATTCCAAAAGCTAAGCAAAGTATTAAGAAACAGAAAAACATAGTTAGAAATAAAGAAAGAGTACTGGATTGTTACGTGATATATGTTCTCCTATATGGCAGTGAATGCTAGACAGTTTCCTAAAAGATGAAGAAGAAACTTGAAGTAAGAGAAATCTGGTTGTACAGAAGAATGCTGAGGATACTATGGACCGAACGTGTGAGCAACGACGAATTTCTAGAGACAATGGAAACAAAAAAGGAAACGTACACTTAATATCAGGAAGAGACAGTTGAAATTTTGTAAGGCACATAATGAGGAAAGGGGACTTGGAAAATATGATACTTGCAGAACAGATTGAAGGCAAAAGAAGGACAGAGGAAAACAGAAAAACTTAGTGAATTTGAGTAAATGGACGACGGAAAAAGGTTCAAGAGAGATAACAAAAACAAAATTTATTAAGAGCTACAAAGGACAGGAATTTGTGGAGAGCCATGATCGTCTACGTCCTGAAGGGACACAGCACATAAAAGAAGAAGGAGTTTTTCGAAGCTTGAGTTTATTATTGTTTAGTATTAGTGCTAGATAGTGAGTAGCTATGTACAGTATGGGGATATAGGAATCAACATGGCATGGTGATGGTCAAGTTCATGCCACAATCGATCACCAGAACAAAAACAAAATTTAAAAATACAAAAATATTTCATTTTAAAAATGTTTTAAAAAAGAAATGTAGGATATATTTATTTTGTAAAAATTTACAAAAACGTGACACCAGGCTAAAAGGGGGATGGTCTTCTTCTGTCTTATAATTAAATTTAGCTAGCCACAATTACTGACCCAAACATATCACAGTATTCCTAACATCAAAGCAACACATTCTTACTTATCATTCTTACCACATCCACCATGATACTTCAAAATCTCTATGAAGTCCTGACTAGTCCCCATCTTCAAAGTCCATTCAAGAACCATCAAGAGAATGGTGAATAAGTTTAAAAAAACAGGGAACAGTAGAGAGGCAAACTGGATCAGGAGGTCACAACAGGAAGAGGGATCATCATTTCAACTTAGAGCTAAATATATTCTTATTGTTCAAAGTAGAGTCCAACAATTTTATAAAAACCTCAGTTCAAAGCTTAATTTAACAATTGGACAATTTTGCTGTCACACAATTTGGACAATTATGCTTTTAAACCCGGTATATATTGGATCGTTACCACCACCTCGAAGACAATCGGAGATATAATTAGGAAGAAAATGAAAGCAACACGGACGCATGACATATAAAGAAGGCTATCGTTTCATCGCCATTCAAACTGAGATTTGAACGCCTATTTGGATCTCCGGTTCAAAACTAATGTATACAATCCATTACTAAAGAAGCTGGAAAATGTTCGCCTCATCATACCGCTCCAGAACGTATCTGACTCCTTCTAGCATGCTGCATCTTTTCAAGAGTTTGATTAATTTCAAAATAGATTATCGCCGCCTTATCTGACCTGGAGCAGCCCAATCCTCATTTTTCAGCCTTGATGAAATTCAAAATCATTCACGCTGATTTGTAGCTGATGAATTATTCCCTCTGTAGCCACTTTCCAACAGACATTGAAAACTTGTTGCTACTCTATCGCTATTTCCATGGCAAATGTTCAGATGAACTCCATTCTAAGTTCCACCAAATCAAATCTTTACCCCTAGAACCTACCATGTTACTTCCAGAGTCGATTCACCCTTATTTCCGTACGTATTTAAAAAACAATAAGGAAATTCACTCAAATAGCTTTTTTTCAAGAAACGCCAGAATCCCTCGTATTTGCATCCCTAAACACTTCATCTCTTCACGTCAAGGATCAATCGTTGTATATCATCCTTATTCATGTTACACACCTAATTCATCTTCGCAATTTGGACTGTAACCCTCTACCTTGAGTGGCTATCGATCTTTGTACTAGGTTAAAGCCTGGTAATAAAGTCACCTGTTTCGTGCTTGAAAAAAGTGTTTCTCCCTAGGACAAGTTCGAATCTAACCAACGTTTTTCCTCTATGTTTCTGCATAATATGGACTCATCGGTAAAAAGCATTGGTCTCGAATCGAGAAGCGGTAAGTTAGATTGAAGGACATTTGTCATGCTGACCATGTATCCACATCCCAACAGTTTCTGCACCATTTGAACGGTCTTCTGTTGAATATTGATTGGTTTAAGAGGCGGCTTTTCTCTGGATGCTCTACAATTCTTTTTAAATTTCCACGGGTTCTTGGATTTGTTTTTAATAACAGAAATGCAGATATAAAATAAAGTAATTAAATTTTATTTTCATTTTTAACTGAAAAAATAATTACTACTGCGAAACGTTTAAATGTTATGAAACCATATTGCAAAAATGTTTCCGATAATTTCTTTCGCATTTTTTTACTGATTATTTTCGTTTTTTTCTAAAATTTTGAGAACCAGGATGACTTTTTTATTGTAGGATTTAACGAAGAAAGCAAAGAATCCAAAAGTTTACATTGTTTTTTTTTTTCAGTAATTGGTGCCAAGATTGCGAAAAATATTTCGTTCAAATTGTATGGCTTTTAACAATTTCTAGAAAATTCATTTTGACGACGAAGAAATTGTATCAAATTACGACATGCATGCAGAAAACCCCAAAAATCTTAACGTCCATAATTAAATTTAAAATTTTACCCTAACATGTTTTGCCGCTCACAACTAAAACAGAGACTGGTAATTCAAATCGCAGGGTTCCTTAACTAAAGGACAACTTCAAATGCTAATATACCTGTTAAATAATTTCCTTAACAACGAGAATAATAAAAAAAATTCTCATATATTTGATGATGATTTTATACTTTTAATTCCTTTCTTATTTATTATTTTGTTCCGATGATTTTCATTGAAGTAGCATTTGATGACAAAATGTTTATTCCAATATCCAGTGTAATATATATATATATATATATATACATATATATATATATATATATATATATATATATATATATATATATATATATATATATATATATATATATATGTAAGCAAATGTGTGGATGTAGATCCGACGGTATGATGAATATGTGGAAAAGACAAAGCAACAGAATAACAAAAACAAAAACATAATAAAAACAGTAAACTCATATATTCGGATTTTGCTGACAGAATAACAAAAACAAAAACATAATAAAAACAGTAAACTCATATATTCGGATTTTGCTGACAGAATAACAAAAACAAAAACATAATAAAAACAGTAAACTCATATATTCGGATTTTGCTTTGTCTTTTCCACATTTTCATCATATATATATATATATATATATATATATATATATATACTAGCAGCATGGCCCGCTGTTGACCGTGCTTGACTCAAAAATCGTACGACTGATACAGCAATCGCTATCACTTGACTTAAAATATTTTTGCACTGCCTTGCATTTAAAGGAGTGCCCTTTGCCGTGCTGATGTTGCTACATGCCTTACTTCTTGCCTATCTCACACTGCGAATTTTTTCTAAGCTCTATAGTAAACATTAAATCTGTTACGAAAAAAGAACTAAACAAAATGAACACAAAACGATCAGCTTTAAAAAAGGACTCGTAACTGGAAAAACCGAATAAAAAAGAATGTTAACAACAAATACTTTTTCACACCCAACCCAGTTCTGCGGAATCAGAATCAACGTTAAGCAAGCGAATGAGCCAATAGGAGTAAAGTGCCATGCAGATTTAAATTTTTCCCACTTGTGACAAATGCAGCTATCGATATTTTTGCATGCTAGCATGCTAGTTAACATTCGTGTCAGTCAGCTGTTGGCTCTTACGCTGGCCAATAGAATCTTCCTGCCTATTCGTGGCAGCCAGCTATAGGCTCTCACTCTGGCCAGTAGAAAATGGCCGCAAACTACATGAAAACTGTTGTAGAAGCATGAAAAAATCGATTATTTCCACTATCGATGGGAGTTGGGAAATGCAAAGTCGGTATTGGCCTTCTGGCTAACTTGGAGTATGTGCATGTAAATTTTGGTGCAAATCCGTCGAAAATTGCGGCCGTGCATTCGTTACACACACACACACACATCCTGCCTTTTATAGATAGATGTGTGTGTGTGTGTGTGTGTGTGTGTGTGTGTGTGTGTGTGTGTGTGTGTGTGTGTGTGTTGGGGGGTCTATGCAGATATGTTTCTATCTGCGTACTTAAAATGGTCGCACGTTGTTGTAATGAAGAGTCTTGCACGTTTCGGTGACTCTGAGAACGATGCTGTCAGAAGTTTTAAACTCTTGGTAGGGCCACACTTAGCGGCAAGGTCGAAGACGAAGACCCAGACTAAACGCGAACAACCCCAAAGACCCCAACTTTGGAACAAGCGGATAACGATTGTAACAGATCTTAATGGTTGAACCAGCAGATGAAGCTTTTATTTTTGTTCTGATGGTCGCTTTGGCGGGAAATTGACCATCACCATGCGATGTTGATTCCTATATCCTCATACCGTTCATAGCTACACACTATCTATCCGTAATATTGAACAATAATAAACTAACTAAAATAAACTCAACCTTGAGACAAACTTTTTCTGTGTGCTGTTCCCCTTCAGGATTTTGGAGATCATGGCTCTCCACAATTTCCTGTCTTTGTAGTTATTAATAACTTTTGTCTCTATTTCATCTCCTCCAAACATAACTTTGACTTCCATTCAGTGAAGCTCGTCAGGTAAGATTATGGGTTGTCTACTCTCTCTCTCTCTCTCTCTCTCTCTCTCTCTCTCTCTCTCTCTCTCTCTCTCTCTCTCTCTCTCTCTCTCTCTCTCTCTCCCCTACTTGCAATTTGTCCTGTGAGGGTCACATTTTCCATGCCAACTTTTCACTATGTTCCCCCATAATTTCAATTGTCTTTTCCTGATGTTAACTTGAAATCTTTTTGTTACCATTTTCTCAAGAACCTCGTCGTTGCTCACATGTTCGTTCTATGGTATTCCCAGAATCTTTCTGTAGAACCACATTTCTGTTGCTTCAAGTCTCTTTTTCAATAATCTAAAAACAGTTTCCCCTTCTCTTACTTCCCAGCTGGTTCAATGAATAGTAGCTCGGAATGAGAAATCGGTGAGTCGTGTACGAATTCCAGTCGAGTTCATTACATTCACTTACGTGCAAATACCCTTGGGAAAGGTATAAATCCATATCCTCCCCCAGCTATGGATTAAATGGTAGGAATTTCATCTGGGAAAAAATTGTTATACTCCCAAAGATTGGTAATCCAAAATTCAATCTCAAAAAAGAATTATTCTTACAATTCAAAGCATGTTTCGACTTTAAATAACCAACAAAGGG
Source organism: Acanthosepion esculentum (assembly GCA_964036315.1). NCBI lineage: Eukaryota > Metazoa > Mollusca > Cephalopoda > Sepiida > Sepiidae > Acanthosepion > Acanthosepion esculentum. The sequence continues at coordinate 92,467,605 of OZ038508.1, read as the reverse complement.
TTGATATGGTGTAAAAAAGAAAGAATCAATGTCCCACCTTGAATAAGCATCCAGCGACCTATATATATATATAGACCACACAAAGACGCGTAACTAAATTATTGCTTAAATGTCTACATTATTCATATCCATACATTAATATGCGGGCTTACGTACGATCACCGAACTTAAGCTAGATGGGTGATCGCTTGGGAATACCAGGTGCGATCAGCTTGGATGTGCGGTTGGTGTAATGGATAATGGCTCGGAATTGTTAATCAGAAAGCCGATTTCTAATTCCAGTTGGGTTCGTTATATACACTTACGCGCAAATACCTTTGGGAAAGGTATGTATCCACTTATTTTCCCCCTAGCTATAGATTAATGAGTAAGTAATTTATTATCGCCTTGTGGCTGACTATATTTTGCCAATAAATTATGAGAGCCTTGTGAGTTAGATCTTCATCTGGTGACCTTGTTCCCGATTACGCTAAACTTTATATAATATTCGCTTATGTTTCGAAATAATAAGCCATTTTTCAAGTGCTAACAGGCATATATAATAATAAAACAAACTGAAAATCTACTCAGCTACGCGTTTCACCTTTTATAGTAGGCGTCCTTAGAGAGACAAACCCGTGTGGAAGAAAACGCTGTCGGAATATGAGGAAGAGTTAATAAAGGCATTATCAGATGTTGAAGTTAGTGTTGATATTTTATGTGCTGAAGCCAGTAATGTCTACTGGATTTTAAATTTAACCCACTCCGAACAGTTTCTTTTTTCTCTATTAGTTCGTATTCCGCATTGTGCTTTTCTTTTAATCACTCCATCCCAAACAAGGCAATAAAGCCACTAAGACGCAAGGGGTTACTGAATGTTAGAGAATATGAGAAAAATATACTATTAAAAAGAGAAGATAATAAAAGAACATGAATTAAGAAGACAGAAGATAACGACTGACATTGCATTTAAATTTTTGAAGATCAAAGATGACAGGGAAGTAAGAAGCAGGAAGAGAGTTCTAAAAGCGAGAATGCGATAGAAGAAACTGTCAGCATAGAACTTACGGTTACATCTAGCCATTTTGACTGTAAAATGATGAAACTTTGCCACCAATTTAATTGATAATTATATAAATATAATTTATTTTCTGTAAACGCAGAATTTTTCTTTACATTTTTGCCTTGAATATATTTTGTAATATCTAGCTAGATCCAACGCAAGAAGCCGGCCAAAAATTTTAATTCGCTTGTATTTATTCTGTTTTTATTGTTCAAAATTCGATTGCAGAAGATGATAGGTCCCAATTCAAAGTTGGCATTCGGTGCATTGAATGAATTTAGACTTCTTTTGAATAGTCATATCACAAAGACAGATCAAATGATTCCCAATGACGATCAAGTTGATAAGTCTTTTCAATGTTCAAGTTATTTTTACACATCTTTTTCATTTACTTCTCTCTTGACATCAGATGTCTGATAGCTGTTTCTTTAAAGTCGTTCGTTCCTTCTTCAACATTCGCGCCGATCCTAACATTGCCATCATCATCATCATCATTATCGTCATCATCATCATCATCCTTCTTCTTCTTCTTCTTCTTCTTCTTCTTCTTCTTCTTCTTCTTCTTCTTCTTCTTCTTCTTCTTCTTCTTCTATATATCGTGTCCCGTGAGAATGATGGTGATCACGGCTATCTCCAATTTTCCTGTCCTTTTAAATTTTAGTAAATTATTAAATTTTGTCATTTTCGCTGATTTTTGGAAGCGACGCCCCAGAGAATGCTTCCCGATCACTACGATTTTAACCTGTTCAAGTCTCAGGTTAACCGTTATCTTCCACACATATCTGCATAAACTGTGCCTGTGTCTGTAACACTGTACCTCGGAGGAATCTTTGGACTTGTACAGGGGGAACATCATTGTAAGTAATCCTGTTCTGCCATCCATTTATACAAGGTGGTTAGGTAGATTATGGGCTGTTTTCGTTTATCCCTCTTGCCTTCAATGTGTTCTGTGAGTGTTACATTTTCTAAACTCTCTTTCCTCTATTCTTACTAATCCTTCTCCAGGCTTATCAAGCGTGCCTTTATTTAAAAACGTACATTTAAAGTGTACCATTTAAAAAAGTCCCATCAGACATAAGTCCCATAGAAATATCAGTTTTCTCTTCCTGATGTTAATTATAAGTATACTTTTTGTGTCCATCTTCTCTAAAACTTGCTCAATTGTAGGGATGTACAAATTTAGTGTGTTGTGCATCCGGAAAAGAAAGTAATAAATTACTGGGCAAGAAACTTTTTTATTTTTCTAAAATAAGACTCAGTGGTAGTTGTGGGGAAAAATCAAGTTTAAAATCAAATCACATTATTGAAATAATTTATTTTAGTAGAAAAATCACTTCCGTTTTTATTTCATATTTAATTAGTCAAGGAGCTTTGCATGCAGACAGACAAGGTTCAGATTTCATAAAATTATTTTATTAACTTCATACCTTCCCCCAAACTACCAAGAGCCGAAATTTACTCAGTCTGAAAAAAAAATTTTTTTAACAATCTAGCTGATTTCTATTCTTACTAATACTTCTCCAGGTTTATCACGCGTGCCTTTATTTTAAAAGTTTCAATATATATATATATATATATATATATATATATATATATATATATATATATATATATATTGAAACTTTTTTAAATGGTACACTTTAAATGTACGTTTTTAAATAAAGGCACGCTTGATAAGCCTGGAGAAGGATTAGTAAGAATAGAAATCAGCTAGATTGTTAAAAAATGTCAATATATATATATATATATATATTAAAATATAAAAAATTTTCAATATATATATATATATATATATATATATATATATATATATATATATATATATATTCATGCAAATAATCATAAACTAAAAATTACCTCACCTGATGTTTATATCATAAAAATTTAATTTGTACAGTTGTCAGGTAAAAAATTTAACTTTCAGATGAACACAATAATTTTGTTTTCGAACAAACAACACCCTGATGTTGAATGTACTCGGAATAAATGAATATATATCAACATGGTAATTTTCTCGCTTCCTTTAAAAAGACTACTAAGAAGCTTGATCCTATTCAAAATAAGTAGATAAAACTTGTCTAAATCATTCAATAAGAACATGCTGCCAAAATATACGCTATATATATATATATATATATATATATATATATTCGCTACACAGTAATAACCATGTTTCAAAAATGGAAGCTAAAAGCTTCGATTTTAATTTTAATGTCTTTAATTTAATAACAAAATTAATTTCGAAGCTTTTAGCTTCCATTTTTGAAACATGGTTATTACTGTGTAGCGAAAAAACATTTTAAATCAGATAATATATATATATATATATATATATATATATATATATATATATATATATATATATATATATATATATATACGCCAAACTAACCAAAAATTATAGTTAAATATATTAAGTTAACAGGATATTAATGTTCGGTTCTGGGTCACAATTCATGTAAACGTTGTTTCTCTCTTCAATTGCTCTCTGCTCAACCATCCTTGTGCTATTTTGTCGGTTTCTGACTAATCTTTTGCACATTTTTGTCTCCTCATATTTTGGAGTCAACATCTGATTTCTCCTGCAGCAGCTTCAGGTTATCATAACCACTTTCTCATTACGCTGATTCTTATCATCTTCGAGTCCTTTTGATAACCGATCCGATATATTCTTCAGTAATGGTAATTCCTCTTCTTTTTTATAGACTGTCCGTATCATATTGGGGTTATTTATTATATTTCATACATTTGAACATTTACATGTAACCACTTGTGTCTTTGTGCCTTTATTGCCTTTCTTGGAGTGAAAGGATCAAAAGAAACTGTAATATCCTTAAATAGTGAAAATCTGACGATTAATTCCCACGCTGATGATGATTTTTGTTTTGTTTTTGTATGTGTGTGGGTTGGGTATGTTCCTATTCTTTAATTGTTTACTTTCCCCCTCAGTTTCAATCTATTTTCCTGTCATGTTTCGTGAAGGAATCTGGCATTTATGAATTTCGACAAGCGTAGATTGCCTAATTATTATCAAACAAATACACAAGCGGCAAATAATAGCTGCTTCCCTAAATGTATGCCATTTTAAAACATTCGAAAATGCTGGACCATTCAAACAAACGAAACAAAAACGTTCAGAGGAAGAAAAAATAACGATCACAAACGAAAACTGCTCATCAAAAAATAAATTCAGTTTGGAGAAAATTTTTAGTTAATTTGATATTCAGAGCCATTAGAAATTTTTCGTGTTTCTTCATTGTCTCCCTTCTCCAATTTCTTTTCTATCAATTCATGGAATTTTTACCATTTTTTTGTCAGATATTATTTTATACATTACTTTGTTACTTTTTTTTCTTTTTCTTAGTTTTCTACTCTTTTTTTAGCTTTTTTCCTTTTCTTCTTATTTCCTTTTCTTCTTTCTTCCTTTTCTTTTTCTTCCTTTTCGTTTTCTCTTTTTTCTTCTTTCCTTTTCTTCTTCCCTTTTCTTCTTTTTTCCTTTGCTTCTGTTTCTATTTCTCCATTTCTTTTTCTTCTATTTCTTCTTTTTCTTTTTTTTCAACTTTTATTTTTCTTCTTCATTTTCTATGCATATATTTTCTTTCCTTTTTCTATTTTTATTTCTTTTCTTCTTTTTCGTTTTTCTATTTCAACATGCATTTCTCTTTCGATTTCTTTTTATTCTGATTTTTTCTTTTGTTCTGTTTCTACGTATATTTCCTCTTTTTATTCCCACTTCTTTTTTCTTCTATATCTACATCTGTTTCTTCTTTTCTCCTTCATCAATTTCTACACTTTTGTTTTTTTCATTTTTACTGTTTCTGCTGCTTCTACTTCTCTTCTTACTTTTTGATTCTTCTGTTCTTTCTCAATTTTGTTCATTTTCTAAATTTGTCATCCCCCACCTCCTCACTTGTAAATTTTTCTCTTCTTTACAGTCTCTCATTTTATCTTTATTATGTCATGTTTCCCCAGAAAATCATTATTATACCTAAGAAATATATTTACCATCTTTCTCTCTCTGTTTCCTTTTTCTTCATCACGCCTCTCCTCATCGCCCTTCTTCTTCTTCTTCTTCTTCTCCCCCTCCTCCTCCCCCTCCTCCTTCTTCTTCTTCTTCTCCTCCTCCTCCTCCTCCTTCTTCTTCTTCTTCTTCTTCTTCTTCTTCTTCTTCTTCTTCTTCTTCTTCTTCTTCTTCTTCTTCTTCTTCTTCTTCTTCTTCTTCTTCTTCTTCGTCACCGTCGTCGTAGTCATCATCGTCATGGTCTTCTTCGTCTTCTTTTTCTTCGTCGTCGTCTTCTTTGTCTTCTTCTTCGTTTTCTTCTTCTTCGTCGTCTTCTTTGTCTTCTTCTTCGTCTTCTTCTTTGTCTTCTTCATTTTTTCGTCGTTATCGTGATCATGTTCTTTGTTTTTTCTTTCATTTTCTTCTTCTTTCTTCTTCTTCGTCGTCTTTTTCTTTCTTCGCATTCTTCTCTGTCTTCTTTTTCCTTCTTCAACGCTTTCTTGTTCATCTTCTTCGTTATCGTCGTCGTCATGTTTTTCGTTTTTCCGTAATTTCCTTCCTTCTTCGCCGTCGTCGTGTTCTTTGCCGTCTTTTTCTTTCTTCATATTCTTCTACTTTACCTTCTTCCTTCTCCTTCGTCTTTTTCTTCGTCCTTTTCTTTCTTCTTCTTCGTCGTTTTTTTCTTCTTCTTTCTTCTTCTTCGTCATCTTTATCTTTCTTTCTTTCTTTCTTCTATTTTTCATCTCCAATCTATGATTTTCCTCTCCTTTTGTTATTTTACCTTATTTTCATTTCCCCTCTTTTTATTCAAGTTCCACAATTTTTTTAAAAGATTAAGGACAAAAATGCAAACAATCCCAACCCAATTCACCGCCAGAGTAACAAATGCTAACCAATAAATTTTCTCGTCTCATCAGCTGCCCCCAAACAATCATGTCTTTCAGAGCCTTTATCATCATCTATAAATTGCCTTGGCTTCCTATCCAATTCACTGCCAGAGTAAGAAGATCCAAAACATAAAATGTTCTTGTAAAGATATCTCATCATCTGATCAGATCAGTCAAATATATTAAAACAAAATTCTTGATAAAATTCCCGACGTTCATGTATATGTAAGGGGCCAGGAAAGTTGATTCACTGCTAGACAGTTTTTCTCGCCAGTTGTGTCGTCTCGGGATCGACGCGCTATTAATAAAAACGGTATCAACAAAAAGGGTCGTTTACTATTGCTATTCGTTTTATTAAATCTGGCATCTTGGATTCTAAAAGGCAGTAGTAAGAATAACAGGAACGCATGTCGCACGTTGGCACAGTGTCCCTCTGCTTGCTCTATTAGTCGATCACAAACTTGGGTGTGGGGGGCATCTCGAGACCCTCTGTTGAATTCTTGCCGTTTTGGACTTATATTCAAAACCCAGACAAAGACAATCTATCACTGTCAGAATGTCCCGGCCACGAGTCACTCTGTCCAATCAGTGACCATTCTGGTCGTGGCATTCGCATTCTGTAACACAAATCTTAAGTCTAGCATTCGTCCATGCATCAAATATCGCTACCACATCTGGTCTGGTGATTCTGTTATGTTAGAGATTCTTCACAAAATACCAAGAATCTGCAATGTTATCTGTCCTCACCTGGTATGATAGCTTCAGTCATTTTCTCACCGCCGTAACGTTGTCTTTTCGATAAAAAATTTTCATGGTAATTGTTCTGATGAACTTTCCTCTTTGGTACCTAGACTTTACGAATTTAAGTGCAGTACTAGATTGTCAGCAATGTCTCATCCTTTTACAGTTGATATAACCGTAAGTTCTATGCTAACAGTTACTTCTATCGCACTTCTTGCTTGTGGAACTCTCTTCCGGCTTCTTGCTTCCCAGTCAAATTTGATCTTCAATAATTTAAATGCAATGTCTTCTTAATTCATGGTCTTTTATTGTTCTCTCTCATTAATAATATCTTTCTTTTTTCTCATATTCTCTAACACTCGGTAACTGCCTTGAGCCTTAGTGGTTTTATTGCCTTGCTTTAGGTGAAATGTTTTAAAAAATAGAAGCCAGTATTATAGTTGACTATTAACAATTATTTGGAATTAATAATGTCCTTGTTGAGATGCAATGAGTTACCCTTTGTTTAAATAAACTTGATGAAATTTTAACTAAATATTCCTTTAGTATTTGGGTGTTTTCCTTAAACCATAAGAAACTAATTTTTTAACATAAATACCCCAGATTCGAGATATAGATTAGTCATAGGAGCGGTAATGCTTGAATCGCATAGATGGAAAACTTTAACCTGGGAGGGCAGTCTATCTGAGAGATGAAATACTTATTTCAATCATGGAGAAAACATTTGGAAGAACCCTGAAGAAAACATTTGGAAGAACCCTGAAGAAAAAAATACAAAGCCAAACTTCCAAAGTCACTCCAACCTCGTCCTGGCAACTCCTGAAATGATAATCGTCCCAAGAAGTACCTGCCTCTGCTCTTTCCTTGAAAAATGTCGGTGACGTGGAGGGTACGATACGTGCGTCATTCGTTAATACCGATTTCCAATTACAAAATAATATCCTGCTCAGGCTTTCCACCCAGGAGTGGACATTCTAGCGTCACCTCTTATGCATTCGATTGGTAAAACACACACTGCGATACGACCACCAGCTGAACTATGAAAAAAACTCCCCAGGCGCAGATCCATGGTCACTTGAAATCGACAAATGCCAACAATATATTGCGTCAAAACAAAAGTTCCTCGCGTTCTTTTTAAGTAAATATCAAATACAATATGTAAGTACTTTTATTGATATTTATTCAACAGCATGAGACATATTTACACTATTTACATCGTTCGGATTGTTGTCCTTATTTTTATTGACATATTCACGACATTGTGACCCTTGTACGACCCGACCTTATCCAGGATCTTTCTGAGATAAGGTATTGTGACTATTTACACTATTTTCCTCGTACGGACTGTTGTCCTCACCTTTGTTACCATATTCACGACGTTTCGGCCGTTGTACGCTCCGGCCTTCTTCAAGATTTGTCTATATTTCTTAGATGACCTATTTTAATTATTTACGCTATTTACATCGTTCGGACTGCTGTCCTCATCTTTATTGCCATATCCACGACGTTTCGGCCTTTATACGCTTCGACTTCTTCAGGTGATATACGCTAAAATTTCGAACCGATCCCTATATTTATTCCACCGGAGAAGATTGTTCTAATTCCAAGAGCCATGCCTTTCTTGGATATTTCAGTTTCAATTAATTCCCATTATTAATTCAACTATGAACATTTTTTGTAGTCTCTACTGTGGCCCAGTGGATAAAAATCTGGTTTAGTGATCCAGAAAGTGCCTTGACCCAAAGAGTTGTGAGTTCAATACCTAGGAACAAAATGAATGCCGTTTATATATATATATATATATATATATATATATATATATATATATATATATATATTAAACATCGCACATTGAATGCTGGTACTAATAAAAGATTTCGATGTAAAATAACAGAGCTAACATTTATACTACTAATAAATATATATTTAGTTCGTAACTGAGTTTCAAGCATGATACAATCGTTAGATGTTGATTGAAAGCGCATTGTAAGAATTTTCAATCACCACCTGACGATGGTGTCGTGCATGAAGCTCAGAGTTTTTCTATCGATAAGAAACTAAATGTACATTTATCATATATATATATATATATATATATATATATATATATATATATATATATATATATATCCGATGCGGTGGGAACGAAAGTAATATATAAAATGTATAAATTCTAACGTTCGCAGCATTCATTCAAAAAAGAGCTCAATACATGTAGTAGAGCGATAATTATTTATTTATTATAATTTTATCATATAGACAAAACCATTTTACTCACAACAAAGATGCAACTTGGTTTCAGTGCATTTTAACTGCACATCTACGGGTGAGGGTCGGAAATGGTTATGAACGATCCTGTTTGTAGACAAGCCCGGATGTAAAACGTCACTTCCTTTTTCCGTTTTTTGAGAAGAGAAATGTACTTAACAAAATATACCTAGAGTATCTAAGTGAAAACGATAGTTGTTGTTGACAGCAGTTTGGTGTTGGGTGGATCGGGTAGTTAATGCAGAAGTTATTGACTGGTTTAAAAACCTCAATAACAAAAACAGCAGTACCTTCATCCAATTCGACATCGTTGACTTCTATCCATCAATTTCTAAAGAACTTTTCGAAACGGCCTTGGAGTTTGCCGAGTTTTACTCCGATATTTCCAAAAGTGAAATTGATATCATCCTTAATTGTAGGAAATCAATTATGATACATAACCAAGAACAATGGATAAAGAAGTCTGGTGAAAATTTTGATATTTCCATGGGATCGCTGGATTCTGCTAAATCATCGGACTTGTTAGGACTGTTTATTCTATATAACCTCACAATTCACAATGACATTAATATTAATAATATAGGGATTTATAGAGACGATGGTTTGATGGTAGTGAATAATTCCACCAGTAGCAAAGTTGATAAGTTGAGGAAATGGATACATAGAGTATTTAAATCTTTACACCTCAAGGTAAAAATTAATTCTAATATAAAACAAGTAGACCTTTTAGATGTAACCTTAAACTTACACTTAAATAATTTCCAACCCTTCTTAAAGAATAATGCCAACCCCATTTATATAAACCCTAATTCCAATCACCCAACGCCAGTTATTAAACATATTCCATCATCTGTTGAACGCCGTATAAACAAGCACTCTTCTAGCAAAGAAATATTCGATAAGCATAAGGCTATCTATAACAAAATCCTCACCGACAGTGGTTACAGATCTTCCGAAATAGAATATAGAGAAAACTGCAGTTACCCTAAAAAAACAATAGAGGAAGGAGAATAATTTGGTACACACCTCCCTTCAACAAGTTAGTTCGTACCAAATTAGGACACAAATTCTTAAATCTAATTAACAAACACTTCCCTAAAAAAAGTAAATTAAGCCAGATCTTCAACCGCAACACCTTACAAATTAGCTACAGCTGTTCTAGAAACTTAGATAGAATTATTAAATCACATAACAATAGAGTACTGAAATTACATAGTGATAAAAAAACTAAACATTAATACAAATTCTAATACACACCAAGAAGAAAGACTATGCAACTGTAGAATCCCCGATCAATGTCCATTATCAAACAGATGCTTAACCAAATCCATAGTGTATATGGCCTATATCTCATCAAATGAGAACCCCGGAGATATTAAGCTGTATGTAGGGTCTACTAGCAGACCTTTTAAGGATATGTATTACAACCACTTAAACTCCTTCACAAATACGGCCAAACGAAATATGACATCACTTTCGAAACAATTTTGGAGACTCAAGGAAGAAGGAAAAACACCTAAAGTTAAATGGAAAATCCTAAAACAAGCCAGAACCTGTAATTCACTGAGCTAACCTTGCTTCCTATGTTTACAGGAGAAAATATGTATTATCGAACTTTTAAATAATAACCAATTATTAAATCAGAGGCATGAGACTACCGTTTTCTGTAGACATACTAAAGATTTAACATTACAATCTTGCTAAATTTCCAATCCTATAACTAGGAATCTTTTATAATTATATATACACAAAAAACGCTCTTTCGATTAAAAAATAAGTAGTGATAACCCAAACATAAAGAAATGCAATCCAACTTTTAGAATTCTTACCGAGAAACCTAAATATAACTACTCCTAATAATTATAAATGTTAACTCGAATTTCTTTTTACCTACTAAAGTGTAATATTATCCCCTATCGCTATTTACCCTCCCCTACCTCTCAAACTTAGGACGCTAGGTGGTTGACCTACCCAAACTTTGACCGATGCTTATCATCGGAAGAATGTCCACACTCCATTCAACATTAACTACCCGACCCACCCAACACCAAACTGCTGTCAACAACAACTATCGTTTTCACTTAGATACTCTAGGTATATTTTGTTAAGTACATTTCTCTTCTCAAAAAACGGAAAAAGGAAGTGACGTTTTACATCCGGGCTTGCCTACAAACAGGATCGTTCATAACCATTTCCGACCCTCACCCGTAGATGTGCAGTTAAAATGCACTGAAACCAAGTTGCATCTTTGTTGTGAGTAAAATGGTTTTGTCTATATGATAAAATTATAATAAATATATATATATATATATATATATATATATAGAGAGAGAGAGAGAGAGAGAGAGAGAGAGATAGATAGATAGATAGATAGATAGATAGATAGATAGATAGATAGATAGATAGATAGGGGTAAAAGACTAAAAGACAATAGGAAAACTGTATTATTAGCCGACGTGTTTCGTCCAATGTAAACTTTTTCAAGGTAAAAGCGAATGAATTTATTAAAAGAAAAAATGAATTTATTAAAACGAAGTAACTATTAACAACAAAAACAAAATGTCCTTAGCAACTGGAAGAATTTAAAAAACGCTATTGTATTTATTATTGAATTTTGAAAACGCTAAGGACGTTTTGTTTTGTTGTTAATAGTTACTTCGTTTTAATAAATTCATTTCGTTTTTGCCTTGAAAAAGTCCACATTGGACGAAACGCGTCGGCTAAAAATACAGTTTTCCTATTGTCTTTTACCATTAAAATATTGTCTTTTTCTACAGGTTAACTCTGAGAAATTTTTCATATATATATATATATATATATATATATATATAACCTTCATGCATATATTAGATATACTAAAACTTATCCGTAATGCTTTTACAGTGTAACGACGAGATCAGTTTTCATGAAAATATGTTGTTAACAAATATATATTTTACAGCTTTACAAATAGTTGTTATTGGTTGCAAATGATCGCCAACTCTACCCACGTCCATAGCAAAGCTCTATTTAAAATCACCGAAGGAATAAGATGGCTCTTATGGAGACAACAGAAAAAAAAGCGACTTATTTCTTGTCGTAAGAGAACAAATATTTGAACACCTTCACTTTATCGTCGGCAAAACTTTCAGTTGACATTAATGTATTTTCGATCAGCAGATGCTGAAATAACTGATGGCGAATGTTGGAAATCCCTACGGGTCGCTCGTAAGGATTGGAAGCCTTTTCAAAGAATCTTACATTTTGATGGTGGCTGGGTAACATTGTGCCTGTGAACCCAAGCGCTGAGTTCCAATTCCCTAGAGCCACTTTTTCCTCGAAGTTAGTACGCAAAAGCGAATCCAGTTACGAAGATATGAAGCCAAAGCGAATAAAATCATCATGTTTGTGGATATTGATCAAATCATGATGTTCAAATGCTTCACCGGATGCTAAAAAAATTGTCTTCTTTTTTTCAATTTTCTCATACTGATAAATCGACAAAATTAACTATTACTTATATATATATATATATATATATATATATATATATATATATATATATATATATATATATATATATATAGTAAAGATAACAAATTCGTTGGTATATAATCCAAGTGGATCCTATTAATATGAAATATTAAAACTGATCCACAAAAAAGAGCTCAGTGTATTTATTATTACAGAGCTAATAATTAATAAACAATAAAATCTCAACTCACCTCATATGGGGAAAAAGCTTATTTCGACAGAAGAAAACATAAGTCGTCTGTCTTATCAACCCCGGTGTGGACTGAGTTCGTGTCAGAAATAGAAATTTAACTGTGAAAGTTAAAAAAAAATAAAGATAAAATAATAAAACAGTCGAAAAACAAATACAGAATTCATCCATTTCAATTTTTTAGTCAGACGAACAGCACAAGACAGGGGTGAGGGGAGGGTGGAAGTTATTTGTCATAAAGGGAAGACGTTTTATAAAATTAAACCCAAAGTAGAATTAATTAATTAAGAAGTTTTATAAAATCAAAGTTTAATTATTTAAATTATTTTTTTATAAAATTAAATTAATAATTATATTTTATAAAATTATATATACAGTAGCGGCCATAATATAAGGAACGGAAACAACAAAGACATAAATATGTGAATTACTTAAAAAGTAATGCATGATTAGCAATGAAATTTTTACCGAATAAAGATTAGGGTGTAATGCATAAATATTACACAAAGTTACACAAATTTACATATTAGTTTTTTTTAAATAAAGATTAAATGGAACAAAGGAAATAAGCTACTGAACAAAAGTTAAGAAATGATCTTGTATTGTGAACAAAATAACAACAAAATTTAATATTTGGTAAACATCCCCTTATTTTCAATGACTTCTCTGCATCGTCGACCACATGATTTAATTAATTTCTTGCAAAAATCAGCAGTAATTCCCTCCCATTCGTCTTTCAATAACTTCCATAGGTGATTCTGGTTTTTCGGGTTTCTTTTCTGAGCCCTTTCTCCAATTATCTTCCAAACATTTTCTATTGGATTCAGGTCCAGTCGCTTATTTCCTTTGTTCCATTTAATCTTTATTTTTAAAAAAAACTATTATGTAAATTTTTGTAACTTTGTATAATATTTATGCATTACACCCTAATCTTTATTCGGTAAAAATGTCATTGCTAATCATGCATCACTTTTTAAGTAATACACATATTTATGTCTTTGTGTTATTTCCGTTCCTTATATTATGGCCGCTACTGTGTATATATATATATATATATATATATATATATATATATATGTTGAGCTCTCTGGGGAGGATGTGTGGGTTTGTAAACAGTGACTATTACGGCTAATAATGCAAGACTCTTCAGTAAATCCAATCGAGTTCTCTCAGTCACTGTGTGTTTATCTAAAAATAAATACGCTTAAATTCACCTGCTTCTCTGCCGTGCGCCAACAGCTTCAGGGTAAAATTTCCGACTGATGCGAATTCAGTCTGTTTTCGATTCTAGCCAGAGGCAACCGTACGTCTAGCCACACTGATGAGCTGTGATACAGCGAAACAGTCTGTCTGTGGATGACAATATATATATATATATATATATATATATATATATATATATATATATATATATTAAGAAATTTGAAAAATGGAAAACGTTTCATTGAAACTTGATTTGGTAACACGTTTCGCCTTTCTAGGCTTCATCAGATCCCAAAAACGAAAGAAAGAAATGTGTGTGTGTTTGTATTTGTGCGTATGCATAAATAATGAATCATCTTACTTTTTCCCTAAGATGGTGTTTTTGTGATTAAAGAAGAAAGAAAATGAGTGAATTTTTAAAAGCCGTTGATATTTATTCTTAATCTTTTCTTTATAATTCCCAGCTTTTTGTATCGAATTAAAAGTAATTACTGGAAAGCAAGAAATTTATTTAGCCTGAAATCAATTCAAGGCAAATCCTAATACAATCCTTCAGAATGGGTTAAAAGAAAAATATTTATGTTTTTGGTGTATCCATGCGCTTTCTGTTTCCACAAAATATGTTTTTAAAATATGGTATAGAATCCCGACAACATTTTTAAGAAATTTCATGAATTTAACAAAAACCATTATTACCATAAATATATGCCATCATATATATATATATATATATATATATATATATATATATAGTGTAACCCGGATATAAGATACCCTGATATAAGAGAAACCCGGATATAAGAGAGATTTTATATGGTCCCAAATTAGAGCCATACTTACCTAAACAAAATAGACCTAGCCCGGATATAAGAGAAACCGGGATATAAGAGACTTCTTATCCGGTCCCGACAACTCTCTTATATCCGGGTTACACTGTATATATATATATATATATATATATATATGTGTGTGTGTGTGTGTGTGTGTGTGTGTGTGTGTGTGTGTGTGTGCGTGAAAATTTATATATAAATATATATATTGCTATATACACGATCCTTTATCATACCCCATAACCAGATGTCGCAGGGTATAATTGGCCCATATTTCTTTACAACTCCAACGGTGAATGCTTACTTACAAATGCCGCAAGAGTTTGCCATTGGCCATTGATAACATGCCCATAACAATTATGGGGTATGATAAAGGATCGCGTGTATAGCAAAAAGGTTAGAGACATCGAAGAACTCAAGGATAGAATAAAAAGTGTAATATCAATTATTCCCCGTGAAATGTTTGTCAAGGCACTAAATTGTACTGCTCATCGCTGGATTTTGTGCATCAGCCATGATGGTGGACAGGTGGAGACTGTTCAGTCAACTCTGAATAAATGGTTCTTCTCATACTAGTGTTAACATCATTTTGATTCATCCTTCACTTATGGAGAATAGAGTGTATGTAAATATAAAAGTGAGCACTCAGGTAAAAAAAAAGCGGCTACAGTCTGTTTCATGATTAAAAATGAGATCCAGTATTCACTGCCTTAAAGGTGGACTAATATTAAATAAGAGTTAAGCACTCTTTTCTTTGTTTCAAACGAAATTTTCTTGTTTCTTAATACTTTGCTTTACTTTTGGAAGGTATCTTAATGTTTGCGAATGTCCACATTGGAGATATCAAAGGAGCTTCGCAGAGATCATCGAACGATAAAGAAGGCTGTTGAAAATAAAAGTTAAGAACTCCAAGTAAAGGAAAAGGCTTTAAGAACTAGCATCAAGACGAACGTAAACTAAAGCGAGTTATAACGAAATAACACATTTTAACCAGCGGTCAGATCTTTGAAAAAGCTGGAATTTAGGGGGCTAAGAGTTAACATTTATAGAAAAGACACGAAGGGTGTAAACTTACGGCAGGGGAAAAGTGACTGAAGCTGGGACGCCAGGTGAGTACCAAGAATATTGCTGATTATTATTTGGATTTTATCAACAATCTCTAAATATATAGCAGGATCACTGGGCCATATGTGGCAGTAACGTTCTAAACATGCCTAACACAGTGAATCGTGTTTCTTAGCAGCTGACGTAGTAATGGATTCAATATAAATTTTCCACTTCATGTCAACCGAGAATGTTAGCCTGAGAAGGTGCAATGAGGCACTCTCCTGGAGGTTAGCATCAGCCATACTGATGGAAGGCAGAAAGAAGTCTCCCAGATGAATAATAAAGAGCAGTTTTGTTTTCGAGGCGTTAAAATTAACGAGCCATTTTTTGCCCCTGTTAACAACAATAAACTGAAGGTCGCTTATGACATCAGCCACCAATTTGACCTTATCGGATCGATTAGACTCACCATCGAGACAGTTGTAAGTGGTTGTGTCATCAAGATAGATACCAAGTTAAGAACTGATGTAATCGCGAAGGTCGTTAATGAAAATTAAAAACACCTGCGTTAATAGAAAAGGATTTAGAAGAGTGGCTGTTTAGGATAACTTTCATTTCGTGATTTGATAAGACTGGATCAGGTTAATAATTTGATCAGAGACACCGTAACTTTTCAACTAGCGAAGAAGACTGGTAAGCGAAGCCCTGTCGAACGCTTTCGAGATGTCCACAGCTACAGTCCGAGTTTCACCCTTTTTATCCGAAGCTTGATAAACCCTTTCTGCAATAATCGTCAATATATCAGCAAAACGAAAGCTATGTAGGATCTTGTCCAGCATTCACTGTCATATGAAGACTGATATTACGTAACTGTTCAGTACTCTTTTCTCTGTTTCTAACGAAATTTTATTGTTTCATAATACTTTACTTAGCTTTTGGAAAGTAGCTTACCGAAGATAAATGCCGGATAATATCAACAGATGAATCTACACAGCGATGCCAAAAGAACCACTTAAAATACGAAGTCGAACAGACAACCGGCTTGATATGTCATATAGCTTAACTTATAAATAGGATTTTAACAGACTTTCAAGCGGAATTAAACCTGAAATAGAACAAGAAATGTGGCTTCTTTTTCGAGATATTTCAAGAATAAATGTAATTTTCATTATCAGAATGCTATTGCAACGAACAGGAGAAATGCAGAAAGATCTATACCTATGTTTCATAGATTACCCAAAGGCATTCGATGAAGTAACCGATGAAGGAATAATATATTCAAATGGCTTATAACCTTTAAAAGTAACCAAGGAACTGGATTGTGGCTAGAAAACGAGTCAATACATAAACATAGAAAAAGTTTGTTTCTCTTCGTCTGCTTTTATGTGACGTGTCCTTTCAGTGCGTAAACTATCATGGCTCTCCACAAGTTCCTATCCTGTGTAGCTCTACGCAATGTTTGTCCCGTTACTATCCCTCCTTGTTTTGTCATCCATTTACACACAGTAGGTAGATTGCTCGAATTCTGGCCGAGTTTGTTGCATTCACTTTCGCACTAATATCATTAGGAAAGGCATGAATGCACTTAATCTCACACCAGGTACGGATTAAATAGTAACTCAGACTGGACTCTTCAGCCTTAATTGGCAACCAGTCTAGGAGAAGGACAATGATGAATTTAAGATCAGTTCGTGTATTAATGGACAGATCGAAGCTCTTATGTCTTGGTGACAATCTACTCAGAAATGGCGACTCGATAAAGGTAGCCATACATTAGCAGCCTCGACCACTTGTGGGATGTGTCGCCCCACCCGCAAATGCATAATGACTGAACTTTCCTAAATCAGCTAAGTGGCACAATTTCCGGCAGCTGGGGATAGCTTCTACTTTTTTCACCGCCTTTTCCTTTGCTTCATATGGATTTCTAATATCCTATCATCGTCTTTACATCTAACGCCAGCAGCAGATTTTCGAACCACAAAGTAAAACTTTCACAGAAATACAAATATAAAAACAGATTCAAGTTTAAAATGACATAAACTATATTAAAGAAAATATTTTTTTAAAAGACTTTTGTCGATAAAAAATTTCAGGTATAAAAAGAATCATAACTTTTCTATTAATTACGTATAGACAGATTTTTGTCTTTATGTTATAATACAGGAAATTCAAAATCAAGCTGGGGTGTAGAAGAGTGTGCCCATAAGAACTCTACGCTGGTAATACGATATTTTATTGAATAGTTTATCACGACAGAACAACCAAAATAAAGGCTCTCGTAAAAACAATCAAAATTCATTAACAAAAAAGGAGTTAAATTGACAGAAATTCAGAGTATTAAAGTGCTAAATTTTCAAGCAAAGCATAATTAAGATTTTGGAGAATTTTGTTTGAACCGCCTGCAAACAGTAGATTGTTGATCACGGTGTAGACGTAAAGATTTTTCGGTATCGGAAAATACATCAAGGTCAAGATCAACCTTGAGAAAAAGATTGTTCTCCATACTCAACTACACTTATATGTGCAGTGACATCACTGTTTTCATGTTTTTCGTTGATCTCCATGTCAGAGAACAAACAAAGCATCTCAGGAATGATGTCCACCCACCAAAAATAACAACACTCAAGTTCAATTCATTCTCATGGCAGGAATGATATTAAACATGCCAGGTGTATTTTGAGTCGAGAAATGATGAAAAATGTCCAAATAAACTTCTCCCGACAAAAAAGAATTATTTCATATTTTGAATGCTGTCTAACCATCTCTTCGATATGGCAAAAAATTTAAAAATGTCGACTTCCTTTTAGTCAACTCGTTTTACATGCGTAAATAAAAAGAGCCAGGAGTAGATGTTTATCCCTTGTTTCCTGTTTAGGATTCGGTTTTCCGTTGCTTCTAAAATATACTTCAACACTATACTTCTAACGTCTCCGCCTAAATTCTAAAATTTTATTTACTATTTATATATTTTGTTCTTCTTCTCAATCGGAGTGGATAAGTTCACCGCTCGCCCGTTTCATACTCTTCCTCGGTCTTTTGAACAGGAGTAGGTTTTCTGTTCCTTCTAAAGTCTTTTCATTCTAAGACTTTAGGAGGAAACGAAAACGCTACTGGGAGTGAAAGAGAATGAAGCCTTTTCTGTATAGCATTAAGGCATCATAGACATATCTAAGATATAATTAATTTTTTGGAAGGATGGATTGAAATGTACCTGATTCTAAAAGTTATAGAATTAACTAAGCTAAGCAGCCACTAAGACGAATGTTTACCATTGTTTAAAACAACAGGTAATTTTACCATTACTATATTAGCGATATCTGGGAAGTGTTTCAACAAAGGACTGAAAGTGCGACACTGAAATTCGAATGCGCATTGGAATATCCAAAGATGCCTTCCAAAAGCTAAGCAATTATTAAGAAACAAAAAAATTCGTTAGAAGTAAAAAGAAAATTGAGTACTGAACTGTTATGTAATATCAGTCCTCCTATATGGTAATAAATGCTGAACATTCACCTCACAGATAAAGAAGACACCTGAAGTAACAGAAATGCGGTTCTACAGAAGGATGCTGAGAATACCATGGACAAACGACGAAGTTTTACGGAAAAGGGAATTAAAACGGACACTTATACTTAATATCAGGAAGAGACATTTGAAATTTCTATGGAACATAATGAGGAAAGTGGGGTTAGAAAATCTGATACTCACAGGACAGATTGAACGCAAAAGGAACAGAGGAAAACAACGCATAATCTACTCCGTGTGCTTGAGTAAATGGATGGCAGAACAAGGTTCAGGAGAGATAACAAAAAGACAAAATTTATGAATAGCTATGAAGGACAGGAATTTGTGAAGAGCCATGATCGCCTGCATCCTAAAGAGAGACGGCACATGAAAAAGAAGTTAGAGAAAAGGGAAACAAAAAGAAAACTTAGACTTAACATCAGGAAGAGACAGTTGAAATTTCTATGACACACAATGAGAAAAGTGGGCTTGGAAAATCTGATACTCATAGGACAGATTAAGGGCAAGGGGTACAGAGGAAAATAATGCAGAATCTATTTCATGAGCTTGAGTAAATGGATGGCGGAACAGGGTTTAGAAGATATAAAAAAGCATAAAATTTATTAAGAGCTACAAAGGACAGAAGGTTTTAGAGAGCCATGATCTCCCACGTCCTGAAGGGACACGGTACATAGAAAATATTTTAACATTATAGACAAACGTTATTTACGTATGTTAAGTACTATCTCATGTGTTCATTTCTATGAAAGTATCTGTCTGTGTATGTTTATGCATAAGTAAGACTTTACCAATATAATAGAAAGCAGTTCCGTGCAAACAAATTTTATACAAAACGCTGCTCTCGTGACAATTGGCGTTAATATTGTCTAAAACCTTTGCAAAGTTTCAGAAGTATAAGCTGCTTTCTAAGGGACTTAAACAAATGATTTCTATTTTCAGTTTTGTAAATAAACCGTTAGTATTTTTTCCTCTTTTAATATAGCATCGAGTTTTTAAAGAATTCGTATACATTTTCAGAATTTAAATTTGAATAAAGTTAATATCCCTTCGGAAAAGAAAGCTCTTAGATACGAATATTGAGGCGTTCTTTAATAACTTCACAGAGAAAGTATAACAATTCTATTCATTGTCATACATATATTCATAGATATCTGTTTGCGCATGCGTGTGTGTTTGTTAGAGAAAATCAAATGTATTGGTGAATTTTTTTATTCCTTTGTGTTCATGTAACTATTTGTCCAAGTATTTTCACCTATTTTTTAATGATCTTTTACTAATTTTCAGTTAAACTGTGTATTCATTCACAAAAGAACAATTCCGCTTTGATTCATTGAATTTTCTTAAATGTTTTTCGATAGCTTCAACCTGTTGGAACCGCTGACCAAACAAGTAATGTTTCATGCAACAAAAAATTGATAATCTAAAGGCGAAAAATATTGAAGAAAATGTTTCATGTGGAAAAACGTCCCATCCCATCTTCATTATCGCTTGTTGTAACACAATTTCAATGGACCACGTGTTTTTGGAGGTATGGACTACTCCCATGGGTTGAATAAAGAGTTTGATGGGAATTAACAAAAAAGAGTTGCCAAATATTCACGTGAAGATCACCGAACATTGTGAGTCTAAAGACTATGCAGAGCGGTCTCCTTCGAAGAGCAAAACATTGAAAACGGATTATAAAATATAAGAAACACGTTCTTCATCACCAGTAACTGTTTTCCCAAATTAGATAGATAGATAGATAGATAGATAGATAGATAACGTTTTATATATATATATATATATATATAATCAAAAAAGGACAACTTCGTGTACCACAATGTTCGTTTGATGGTGCTGGGGTTTCAGAATTAATATGCCTACATATTTTATATGAAATCAACAAAACTGTTCATATAAACAATCACGGCCTCTATAAAAATGACGGTCTGATGGTAGTGACAGACAACAGAACAAATGAAATATAAGAAAAGTGCTTTTCAAACTCTTCAAAAGCCTCGACTCGAACTAGAAGTCGATATGAATAAGAAAATTGTCAAATATTTAGATATAGAATTAAATCTACAAACTGGCAGCATCTCCCCATAGATGAACCAACAACCCAAAATTAAAATACGTGAACGTTAGATCCAACCACCCTGCGAGTATAATAAAGCAAATCCCCAACGTTATTTAGAAATTCCTCTAGTAAATAATTTTCGAAGATAAATAGAAAGAATATGAAAGGACTTTAAAACAAGGGATCATAAAATTAAACTGTAATTTAAACCTCAAATAAAACAACAAATAAAAAAAACAATTCAAGGAAAATAAAAAATATTATTTGGTTTAACCCCCCTTTTAACTTAGTGAACAAGTATAAAATAAGGAAAATATTTTTCAAATTACTTAATAAGCACTTCTCCCAAAATTCTGAAATACATAAAATATTTAATAAAAACACAGTTAAATTAAGCTACAGCTGTGCTAGTAATTTAGAAACCATAATAAAAAGACAAAACGCTAGAAATTTCAAAACTAACGTGAAGTAAAACATTGTTAACAGTAATAAATGCAATTGTAGAAACAAAAGCAGATGTCCATTAGATGGAGTTTGCCAAACTGAAGCAAAAATTTACAAATCAGAAGTAATAGATATAAATGACATCGGGTGGACTGAGGGTAACTTTAAAAAGAGGTGGTACAATCATAAGTCATTTTTAAGCTAGAAAGCCTTAGACATTCTACTAAACTAGCCAAGCATGTGTGGAAATTAAAGGAGAAAAATAAAACAAATCCTATTGTAGATTGGAAAATTTTAAAAAAGAGATACCTTACAACAACCATAGCAACATCTGCAACCTTTGTCAACAAGAAATATTAGCTATAATAACATTTCCAGACCCCCCCCCAAAAAAACTTTTGAATAAGAGATCGGAAATTATGTCCCATTATATACATACTAAAAAGTTCCTTTCCCGTTCATCTGAAGTGGGATAAAACGAACGTATATACGTCTCATTTACCTCCCCCTCCACCGATACATTTCCAATACACTTGATTCTCAGTTAAAAAGCAAAAATAAAATCATCATTAATAATGGCTGAAAGTATATCCGAAAGCGCTCGGAATTACAGAGCATTCTGTGTCCAGAAAAGAAAACACTTGTTCGAACACGGGAAAAATTAAATAAAAAGCTTAATCGCAGTACCTTGTCTGTCGTCTTTAAAGAAACGTATATAAAAGAAGGATTGCTGTCTAAATACACAATATATATATATGTGTGTGTGTGTGTGTGTGTGTGTGTGTGTGTGTGTGTGTGTGTGTGTGTGTGTGTATAGAGTGAGAGAGAGAGAGAGAGGACAAAGACAGAGAAAAAGAAGGTGAGAGAGAAATTAATAAAAAATTCTTATTTTCGAACGATTTTATCGACTTCTATTCCCGATGAGCGGTGTTCCACAAAACCTCAAAGTCGGCCGAGATATGGGTATATTTAATTCATTATTTTTTTAATTTGTTGAAAATTGTCGTTGTTTACATATTTCCATAGGTGTTATTGACTTGTGTTCTGAATGAATCATGGTACTGTTCAGTACCAGGGAAAATACTGACAACATTAACCTCAGACACACATTACTGTAGTATGCTTGCTGCATCCAATAAAACCGATTTTTGTAGCGTTTGTGAAGTATATTTTACACCATCTTAGTCGACATGTTCTTTTACCTTCAATGGAATGGAGTTGAGTGCTCCAGTCACTACCAGGATAACGTTAACATTGATTTATATTATTGGGTTGTTCGGAAAATAATGCCCAATTTTAGAATCTACTTTTATTCTTTAATTAATGTTTTAATCAGTATTTAAATTAGTTAAAATAGGAATCCTGATCATCTATCCATTTCTGCTATCAAGTTACGAGGTTATTTATGACTTTACAATAAAACTCTAAAAGTTTGAACACCAAGAAGTCTTTGGCTGCAGTTTCTGCATCTTCTTTTCTAAGGAATGTCTTTTGGCTTAAAAAATTACCAAGATGCTTGAAAAGTGGTCGTCAGTGGACGAAAGATCAGGGGAATATAAGTCTCGTATCACAAATCGGTGGCCTTTTTTAGTGGCATCTTGGTAACAAGTGACCGAGCATTGTTATGAAGCAGAAATAGACTAAACGTGCCTCTCCAACCAGTTCCTGGCATTAAGCTTTGGCAGTGATGCACTGGTGAAATTCCAGAAGACTGTAATGGATAAGACAAATGGCGGACCATCAGACAGTCACCATAATCTTCTGTAGGTGCAATTTAATTTTGGAAAGTGTTTGTCCTTCGTCATGATCAAGCCAGTTAGGATGCCTAATTCTTCTATGACGATCGTGGCTCTCCACAATTTCCTGTCCTTTTCTTTAATTTTTTTTTTTTTGCAATCTCCGAAATCTTGCTCCGCCATCCATTTACACGATCTCGCTAGGTAGTTTATGCGTTGTTTTCGACTTTCCTTCAATCTCTCCTGTGAGTATCATATTTTCCATGTCCCCTTTTCTCATTATGCACCTTAGAAATTTCAACTTCTCCTCCTGTATAAAAGTCCTTTATGTTTCTATTTTCTCTAGAAGTTCTTTCTTGCTCACATGGGATTCTCAGTATCTTTCTATAGAACCGATATTTTTGTTGCTTGAAATCTCTTCTTCATTTGTGAGGAGATTGTCCAGCATTCACTGACATATAGGAGGACTGATATTATATAACAGTTCAGTACTCTTTGTTTTTCATTACATTTTTCTGTTTCTTAATATTTTACTTAGCTTTTGGAATGCACCTTTGGATACCCCAATGTGCCTTCGGTTTTTCAGTGCTGCACATTCCGTTCTCTGTTAAAATACTTATCAGATATTTAAAATTTTGTACTTGTTTGATTTTGGTATCCTCCATTTATAATTTGCATTTTGGGCTGTTCTTTCTGCTAGCAACCATGCATTTCGACTTCTTTCACTTGATGTTTAGTCCTTTCTTCTCGCTTTCCTTCACTAGCTTCTGTAAGAGTTCTTTCTGTGTTTGATATCAACACTTTGTCCTCTGTGTATCTTACGTTGTCAAAATTGTGCCCTTCAATAATGGATCCTGGTAGGACTTCAATTTTCTCAGAATTGCCACACTATATAGGCTTAATAAGTCTAGTGAGAAGACGCACACTTGTCTTACACCCCCTTTCTATTTTATTATATTTACTGAACTCATTTTCTATCCGTATTCAGGCAGTTTGCTGCAGGTGTATTGTTTCTGGATTATTCTAATATCCTTCCCAAATGTGTCTAGGTTACGTAGAAGTTCCAACAGTTCATTGTGATGTACTTTCTGCATAATCCATAAAATACAGGTACACATCCTTCTGCCTTTGTATCACTCTTTCTGATATCATTTTGAGCATGAATTTCGCATTCCTTGCCACGGTGTCTTTAATGAACTCATATTGTTCTTGCCCTATTTCCGGTCTGATTCTGCTGCACGCTCTATTCATCAAGTTCCAGATGATAAATTTTATTATATGGTTCATTAAGCTGATGATGCATCCTATTGAGGAACATGCCTTTTGTCTTTCATTTTTATGTTTTATCTGCGATACCCATTCTTTTTATTTCTGCACATTTTTCATTGAGCCATTCCTCTTTAACCTGCTTGCATGTGTACCTAATTTATATGTGCAGAATCCTATATTTTGTACCGTAGCTTGGCATTATTTTTGCCTCTTTTTCATCATGTCGAGAATTTCTGCCATTCATTCTTTTTATCTTTGCTACTCTTCTTTGGGTCGATTTCGATTGCTGATGTTACGAGATCGTCTCTTAATATGTCCTAATTCGAATTTCCATTCTCATTTTATCCATTGTACCTGCTTTTAACACTGTCCATATATTTCTCCTTTACACTCTGATCATTCAGAAGTATGTTATATTGCAATTTGAGTGCTACCTTAGGCCTCTTCAATTTCTGTAGTTTCACTGTAATTTTGCATATCCTTGGAAGATGGTCGCCCCTGCAGTTGGTACTTGCGTAGATCTTCCAGTGTAATACTTTATTCCTGAATCTCGATAGTAATATAGTAAATTTGATTTTTCGTTTCTCTTTTAGGGTTTCTCCATGTCCATTTATGTATTGAGTGTTCATGAAACCAGGTATTGGCTACTGCTTGATCATCTGCCGTGCACAATTAAACCCATTTTCTTCGCGTTTATTACAAATTCCTTATCCGAACTATTTCACCATCTCTCCTTACTTGGCATTCTGGTTTTCAATGATGATTTTAATTTTTGCGATTTGCATTGAGCCTTGACGTTGTATAGCATACAGCAAAACCTTTCAATTTCCTCTTCTGTACTTTGTGCCATCAGTGTGTATGAAACTACAGTGGGTTTCCCTTTCAGCTTAAGAATAATACTTTCAGATAGCTGACAGTATCCCAGAACACATTTCTTTATGTATTTGTCTAATATCAGTCCTACTCCTCTTTCATTTTCTCTCCGTCTGTATATATGATCTTGTGTTTGTAACCGATAAAACCTGCATTGTTTGCATACACTGTTTCACATACTTCTAAAATATTAAAAGTTCATTTCCCTCTTTATATTTTCTAACTAACCACATTTATTTAGTGAATTATTATTACAAGTCACTATTCAATCAAGAAATGGGTCATTCGAATTTTGCAAATGCAGCATCGAACACACTTCAAAATGTCGAACTCTTTGACTTTCACTGAGTTCATGTGGAACCCATTTATCGAATTTCTTCACCTTGCCAATTTTCTTGACATGGCCCGATATTGTTGAAAAATTGACACTCATTATCTGAGACGTTTCTCTGGCAAGCTGACGTCCGTTTTGTCCGACTAGCGTTTTCAGATGATGATAAAATCAATGATATGGACAACCCCTACCACCTTGAACGTCAAGACTCGTATCCCCACTGGGGAACATCAAAAACCAGTTCCGAGCTGTCCGATCACAAGTTTATCCTTCACCCCATGCTCTGGTAATATTGGCAGCAGTTTGAGAAGCATCATAGCCAAGTTTAAACTGATGCAAAAACAGTTAACGCATCAGTTTTATGTTCAAGATGATGAGTATATAGTGTTTTAATTCTGAATCAGATCAATATAAAATCAACAAAGAGGACAATTTAATCATTAAGAATGAGTAATATATTTTTTACAACAATTATAATAATTTATTGGAACATTAAAAGGTTTGTTCTAACGGACAACCTATTATTATTATTTTTATTTCTTTTGATATCTGCCGGTAACACATTTCTTTCCGGGTCCCGCCCAGGGACCTAAGGTTAGAAATGGCATCATTACACTTTTCACTGAAAAAAAATTACATAGATATAGCCCTTCGTAAAGTCTGTACTTGTCAGAATAATCTTTTGTATCTCTTTGAGGCATGGACTTCCAGGGATCCCTTCAATTAGTCTACTGGAATCTTTTCCAACCAATCATAAGGCTCCAACTACAACAGGGATTGTTGATGTTCCCATGTGCCACATTTTTGAGATTTCTATTTCAAGGTCCTTGTATTTTGACAGCTTTTCGAATATCTTCAAAGATACATTGCAGTCTGCAGGGACTGCCATATCAATTTGTTTGTGATCTTTAATAACAATGTCTGGGCGGTTGGCTTTGATTGTTCTGTCAGTGTGTATTGTGTAGTCCCATAGAATTGTAACAGGTCCTATCTCCGTAACCGTGTCTGGGTGGTGTTCGTACCAGTTTCTTTCAGTTTCCTTCCCGTAGAAGTTGCAAATTTTCCAGTGCAGATATTGGCCCACTCTGCCATGCCGGTTTTTATATTCAGTGGGTGACAATAACGTGCAACCTGATACAAGATGATCAATAGTTTCTAGATATTTATCACAGAATCTGCATTTTGGGCTAACAGAGTATTTTAGTATATGTGCTTGATAATTCCTAGTTAACAAGCATTGGTCCTGTGCAGCAAGGATAAAACCTTCAGTTTCAGCTTTCAACCCTGCACTACGTAGCCATTGATGGGTACGGTTTTTGTCTACGTCAGCTTGTTTGGTACGGGCAGAGTATTGGCCATGAAGCGGTTTATCTTGTCATTGTTTCTGTATCTTATCGGTTGCATCTGTCTTTGCTTTCTTTTTTAAGTATTTTGCAGCTTCAGCCGGTTTACCGTGTTGTACTTGTATTTCTGCGCCCATTTGAAACTCCATTTTGGATTTATTGGCTTCCTTTATTACGGAGTAAAGACGCTTACTACTTTCATGTTCCTTGACACATATCATCATCCAGTCTTCTGTAGTTTCCAGGCATCTTTGGAGGCCAATTGTTGTGGTTTTGTAGGGCAGTTCTAGTTGAACTAATCCCCGACCTCCTTCGGATCTGGGCACATACAGACGATCAACATCAGCTTTGGGATGATGCATGCGGTAGCAAGTGAGGAGCTTTCTCGTTTTGGCATCCATTCGCTTAATTTCAGCTATGGTCTAGTTAAGGACATTAAAGCTGTATTGCACCACAGGGACAGCCCAGGTGTTTATGGCTGATATTCTGTTTTTTTAGTTTAGCTCGGTATTTAGTACCAGTCGTACACGCCTGTAGTACTCCTTTTTTACCTTCTCCTTCATTTGTGGGTGTTGTATGCCATCTCCTTCTCTAATTCCTAGGTACTTATAAGCTTCATCATGCTCCAGTTCGCTAATCTTTGTGACAAAATCTAAATCTATTAAGGGTGCTTCTGTAATTCTATCTTTCTTGAATGTAACTTTTGCACATTTATCTAATCCGAAGTTCATACCTATGTTTTACAATATTGAGGAGGCCCTTCAACTCATTGTCGTCTTTGGCAAAGTGTTTGAGATCATCCGTGTATAGTAGGTGATTGAATATTTTGTTATTTATTTTGTAACCATAGCTACTGTTGTTCAGTTCATGCGTAAGGGGGATTAAGGACAAACAAAACAGAAGGGGTGACAGCTAGTCTCCTTGAAAGATTCCACGTCGGATATTTAGTCGGTTGGATATGGCAGTGCCTCTAGTGTGACTAAGGTATAGTTTGGTGTTCCACATTCCCATGCTGTGCCTAAGTAAATTTAATACCAAGGGGGAGACTTTGTACATTTCCAAAGTCTTAAGGATCCAAGAATGTGGAACACTATCAAAGTCTTTACGATAATCAATCCACGCTGCGCTAAGATTCCTACGTCTTCTCCTGCAATTTTCCAGGATCATTTTATTTATCAGTAATTGATCTTTGCAGCCATATGAACCTCTCCTGAATCCCTTCTGTTCCAGCAGAAGAATGCTGTTTGTTTCGAAAAAGGAGTAATCACGGTTCGTCAGGACAGACGTGATCAACTTGTACGTTGTGGAGAGACATGTTATCGGTCGATAATTTTTCGGGTCGTCTGTTTCATTTGTTTTTGGTATGAGGTATGTAATACCTTCAGTAATCCATTCCAGGGTTTTATTGAGATTATTTACAAGCTTTGATAATGTTTTCGCAAGGATATTGTGGATAGATGAGAGATGATAAAGCCAGAAATTGGGAACCTTGTCATTTCCTGGGGATTTCCATTTTTGGGATTTCGTTAGAGCTTGCCTAACATCATCTGTGGATATATTTTCCCATTCTTGTAGAGGTGTATCCAGCATTCGTTCTTCTTCACGTCGGATACATTCTGCATTTGGGTTATATTCCTTCGGGCTGCTCCAAATATTTTCCCAAAATGTCTGTACATTATCAATCGGTGGTGGCCTTTCGACATGTATAGGTGTTTTTCCAATTTCCCTGTAAAATTACTTAAGGTCCGTTTGGAATATTTTATTTTGGCGATAGAACCTCCAACGTTTTACGTACCGTCTTGTTTTCTGTGCCTTTAGCTGAAGTTTCTGCTTCAGCATTTCCGTGGTTGATGGAATGTCAAGTAGGGATTTAATTTTGTATTTCCTCTTGATCTTTTCGCACTTGCGTGTGGAAATATTAGGGTTTCTGGTGAGCTCATCTAATATAGAAAGCTTACATCTGATTTGTTTTATGTCTCATAACAGTTTTGCTTTCCAAGCTGGTTCTTTATGTCTGTTAACTTTATTTATTGTCTTGATCCCAAGCTTCCTAGTCGCTGCTAAAGGTGTTGTGTATATGACGTTGTTAACTTCAGTGATGTTTCCCGGTGGTTTATCTGTTAACAGTGTTTCCAGAGCAGCGTTGTATATTTTCACAATGTGCTTGTTGGAATTCGTCATATGGATTTCGGGTAGCTGGTCTCTTTCTGACAATTGTATGAAAGTTACTCTGCTGAGTACTTGGATGACGTGGTTTTTCGCTTCGGTGATTTCAGATTTGTGGTCTTCAAGGAATTCTAAATTAATGTACCTGGAATCATCCACAGTGACATTGTCTGGAGAACTGCAGGTTATGTTTAAGATAGAGTCTTTGATTTTATTTCCTGGGAGGTTATTTCGCATTTCATTTGTTTTAGTTTTTACCTCATCCTCTGTCACATTACTTATTTCTACATTCATCTCATTACAGTTTGAGTGATGGGTCATAGTATTTTGTCTTATATCTAATTTTATCCTATCTATTTCTGTCTTTGAGAGTCTGTTGTTTCGCATAATGTCTCTACGGACATTAGCAAGCATGTTTGGATTGAGGTTAGGTCTTATATCATTTCCCTCCATACTTATCCATATTTGGTAAGTTTGATTGGTGATGTTCTTTGCTGGGTTTTCGAGTGCAGTGAAGAAAGATGTCATAACTTGTCCATACTCTTCGCGGGTCCATTTCGTGCGTTTTCTTTTGATTTGGTATTGAATCACTTGGTCCAAGGCTGGCAATAATCCGGTTTTGGTGACCTAATGTCTCTTTGTTTGCGGAAGAGTTTGTTCCAGTGACAGATTTTTCGTCCTCAGACTGGTTCCTCTCTGAGAGACGCGGCTCTTGTTGACCCGGGTGACGACCGATCCGGTATGAAATTTTATTCGTATTCATTGAAATTGGTAGAGATTTTCGTTTTAACCTTGACCTCCAAGGGGTAAAGTTACCAGCTTTTGGACGACTCTGGAAAAAGGCCCAAAAGCACGCCCCACATGATTATTATTATTATTATTATTATTATTATTATTATTATTATTATTATTATTATTATTGTTTCCTTTGATTTACGTTGTATACGCCTTTCCTTTTGGGAAGACACCTAAGATCAAAAATAGCATCATGACATTTTCATTGAACATTTTTTAACCTAAATGCACACACATTTGACAGTAATAAATCCCTTCGTAAAATGTGGACTATACTTGTGAGAACATTTTTTTATATTTCTTTAAAGCATGAACTACCAGGAAGCCCCTTCAATGAGTCTATCGCAACTTTTTCCGATCAAACCGAGGGTTCCAACTACAATTGGACTTATTGCTGTCTTCATGTGCCATATTTTCATGATTTCTACTTCAAGATCTTTATATTTTGATAGTTTGTTAAAGATCTTCAGATATACATGACAGTCTGCAGGAACTATAATGTCAATAAGAAAGCACATTCTATTTGTGTGGTCTTTGAACCCGATATCCGGGCGATTAGCTTTGATTGTTCTGTTTGTGTGTATTTTAAAGTCCCATAAATTTGTTACAGGTCCTATCTCTGTAACCAAGTCTAGGTGTTGTTTGCACCAATTTCTTGCAGTTTCCTTTGCAATTTTTTTTTTATTCATTTGATTGCTGTTTCATACACATTTCCTTCTGGGTCAAAACCAAAGACATACAGTCAGAAATGGCGTCATGACATTTTTCACTGAACATTTTTGTAAAAAACTAAGATCACACACATTTTACATAGAAGTAGCTATTCCTAATGTGTGAGCTATACTTGTGAGTCCAATTTTTTTGTTACCAGAAATCCCTTCAATGATCTTATCAAACTATCAAAATACAAGGATTTGTATTTTGATAGTTTGATAAGATCTTCAAAAATAGATGACAGTGTGCAGGAACTACCATGTTAATAAGAAGCACATTCTGTTTTTGTGGAATTTGGTCATTATTATTATTATTATACATAGCTACATACATAGATAATCCACGCGAGACAGAAAAAAATGAGAGTATTCTGAAACATATTATAAATAAATTAGTATCTTTACAGAAAAGACATTTATGTATTCGGCGCGGGACTGTCTTTTTTCCTCGTTAATAACATCGCAACAAAAGCGAAAAGGGAAATCTGAAAGAATTTGCACGACCATTTCTGGGAGTGGTCTATTATCTTCCCTCTCATTCTGAACCGCTGCTACTCAATATGATAATGAAATATTAAATTGACTCCAATAGAGCCAATGTTTCATCAGTGGAAAAAGTGATGCAAAAATGCTTTGACAGCAATTTATTTTAACTTTGTCGAACACTTTTACACCGTAATGTATATTTGCGTGTGGATCAACTGCGTGTAAGGGTTAGTAAAATGTTCTCTAGTATAATCGCTATGTAGTGAGTTTGTTCCTTACTGGGTGCTATATTCTTGTGAATTTGGCCCAAAACCAAGATGAGAATTATAATTAACAATTTTGCCGATGTTTTTTTTTAATCATTTCGCTCCAAATAAGGCGATAACGCGACTAAGACACCAGACTGCGTTTGAAAGAATCTGAGAAAAACATTAATATTGAAAGAATCTGAGAAAAACATTAATAAGGATCGAGAACAATAAAAGAAAAGGAATTAAGAAAACAGAAGATAACGATTGACATTGCGTTTAAATTTTTGAAGATCAAATTTGACTGGAGAGCAAGAAGCCGGAAGAGAGTTCTACAAGCGAGAATTGCAAGAGAAGAAACTGTTAGAATAGAACTTACGGTTACATGTAGCCATTTCAACTTTAAAATGAGGAGACATTACGAGGTACCAAAGAGGAAAGTTTATCAGAAGAATTACCATGAAAATTGTTGTTATATTTAAATGACTACCTAATTAAGCCATAGAAATTATATAAGTACCCAGGCTGTAAGGGAGTGGGCAGAATACGATACGTGATATTAACGACTGCCACTGTATTGAGAAAATACAAATATAATCACATTTGATAGCAAAACATTTATAGAAAAGGCACAGGGAAGCTATTTGGAGGTGCTGGGAAAGTGACTGAAACCGAGTTGCCAGGTTAGGAATAATCATATTGCATATTCTTCATTGAATTTTACTAAGAATATTTAAATACATAGCAGAAGCACTAAACCAGATATGCCAATCATATTCAATAAATGTTTAAAGGCCTGTCGTCATTGGACAAAATTTAACAATTGTAGGCTTTCTTACGTTCTATATTTTTTTAAATTTATTCCCGTTATTATTTGCAATTGTTTTCTGTTTGTTGTTTATTTTCGTTAATCTTCCTGGCCATCAATCCTCCTGGGGTTACTGTTTCTCCTCAATTCGTTATACTCAACAATAGTTCCTATCAGACTTTCTAATCAAAAACAACCATACGATCAATTTCAACATAAAGAAATGCAATTTTATTGCATTTAATTCTAATAAACTGAACATCATCACAGTTACTGTTCATTCCCCAAACACTATTTCGCTAAATCTCATTTTTTCTCTTCTTTTTCTCATTTCAATTTTAAATTAAACGTTCGATTCTTTTATTAGGGTCTAATGAACTAAAAGAAACCATATTTACCTTTAAACGTAAATAAAAAATAAAATAGTTTTCAGAATTTAAAGTAACCTTAGAAAATAACAGTAATCACACAAAAAAATCCATTTATTCATTCATTAAGAAAATAGATTTTGAAAGAAATAAAATCGTTCACGATGCACTAAGGAAAACCTTTAAACTGACAATGTTTTTCACTCGATTGAGTGGCGTTTGCTATGTCAAATTCTAAGCGCTTATCTGAAACAAATGATTTCGTTTCGAATTTGTCGTGTTGATATTTCAGAAAAATATAATTGTGAAAGAATCTTCTCAAACTTTTACATGAGAGAATTCTACGCCTCGAAATATTACAAACAAGAGAAAATAGATTTTTTTCAATGACAAAATCTTCGTCCGGTGGATGGATTTTTTAATGAATTTTTTCATTTTATTTGTAAATTTCAACTCACACATTTCATCTCTACAAAAGTCTCTCAACTACAACCACAAACATATAACAACATACAGTTTATGTTTAAGCGGGACTTGTTTTTACTGACACAAGATTGAATGCCAATGAGATATTGCACGGATTAATAGAATCAAAGTTAGAATAACGTACCTAAAAACTTATTAATCAAATTAATGTTCTTAATATTTATATTTTATGCTCACACTGAATAGTGTTGTTATGTTTAACAAATAAGAAATACCGAAATGTTCAAAAATATTACTCAGTCATTGATTTGTTTTTTGCGGCTTATCAACCTTTTGCAGGTTATTTAAAGCCAGAAAATATTTTTAGATTGTAAGATATTTTTTTATATAAACGGTTTAATGCTAGAAGTTTTAATTAACTCATAGGTGAGATGGTTTCATACCTCATCAGAATTTTTTCATCACACAATAAATTATAATGTGGAACATAAAGTGTGAGGTCAGTTCTATATTACAATCAATATAAAAACTGATCCCTCACTTTGTGGCCACAGTAGTTTCTATACATTTATATTCCAGAGAATGTAAATAAATCTAAAAGACATGCCTGTGTAGCTAATCAGTATTTTATTGATTCATTCATTCATTTTCTACGGCTTATTAACAAACAAGAAATTATAATGTGGATATAAAGTAGGAAATCAATTCTATAATACAATCAATATAAAAACTGATCCCCCACTTTGTGACCACGGTAGTTTCTAAATATTTATGTTCCAGAGAATGTAAATCAGTATTTTATTGATTGATTGATTCGTTCTCTATTGTTTATCAATCCTTTGCGGGTTATTTAAAGCCAGACAATATTTTTAGATTTTAATTTTTTTTTTTTATATGATAATAATTTAGTGATACAAGTCTTACTAATTAACCTTATAACTTCAGGGAGAAAAGTTGGATTCATACATTTCCCGAGGGTATTTTCGTGTAAGGGAATATAACGAGTTCAGCGGAAATTGGAACTCTGCTCTTCGATTAACAATTCTAATCCATTATCCATTACACCACTCGCACATACAATCTTATAACACCTGGTGATTCCCAAGCGGTCACCCATCTAGGTACTGACCTGGCTCGACGTTGCTTAACTTACGTGATCGTATGTGAACTGGTGTTTCAAATTCAGTCAGTAAATTAAGTGCCATACGTGATACTCGCTTGGGCGATCATGTCTCTTTCGATTCATGACTGACTAGGCAGAAGATTTTCCCGCAGTAGGTTGCCGTTTCTTTCTATGGTAGACTGGTTGCTATGATAACAAAAGTCAGTCAGTTAAGTGCCATACGTTATACAAAAGCTATATAAAATTAGATTCACTAAAGGTATCTTAATTCCAATTGTAAAGAAATTTTGCTCTGTTTAATGAAAATAAACATTGAGCGCTCTTTTGTGAGTCTTTTTTAACAGATTTCAAATTCTATATTGTGTTAATAGGACTTGGCTGGATTGTACCAACTGATTACTATCTATCTATCTATCTATCTATCTATCTATCTATCTATCTCGCTCTCTCTCTCTCTCTCTCTCTCTCTCTCTCTCTCTATCTATCTATCTATCTATCTATGTTTACATATATATATATATATATATATATATATATATATATATATATATATATATATATTGTAATTCTACATTTCAATAAAAATATACAAAATATTATCACCCAATTTATACACATATATGCGTTTGGATGTAGAAAAATATAGGCAATATATAACTACAAAATATAAAAATATATAATAATATTTATAAAAATATAAATAATTAAAGTCTGAAAAAGTTATGCTTTTTTCAATTTAATTTGTAGAATGACAATCTTTTGTAATAAAAAAACAAAAACACGCGCTTCTGTCCATAAAATAAAACTTCCTATTTACCCTAACGAAAAAAAAAGAAAAAATGTACAAAATTTCAATTACTTTATGGTCTTTTTAATCATTTCGCCCAAGGGAAGGCAATAAAGCCGCTAAGACACAAGGGGTTACTAAGAGTGAGATACTATTAGAAAAAAACACACTAATAATAAGACAAAAATAAAAGAACAAGTTTTAAGAAAACAGAAGATAACAATTGAACTTGCATTTACATTTTGAAGGATCAAAATTGACTGGGAAGCAAGAAGCCGAAAGAAAGTTCCACAAGCGAGAAGTATGATAGAAGAAACTGTTAGCACAGAACTTACGCTTACATCGAGCCATTTCAAGTGTAAAAGGATGAGACGTTATCGCTTATTTAGTACTGTGCTTGAATTCGTAGAGTTTAGGTACCACAGAGGAAAGCTCACCAGAACAATTACCATGGAAATATTTATAGAACACGC
The DNA here is from genome assembly GCA_964036315.1 of Acanthosepion esculentum. Lineage (NCBI taxonomy): Eukaryota > Metazoa > Mollusca > Cephalopoda > Sepiida > Sepiidae > Acanthosepion > Acanthosepion esculentum. The sequence goes on along the minus strand of OZ038508.1, from coordinate 92,431,905 downwards.
ACAGAGAATCTACGTGACGGCGGTGGTAAAGTGACTGAAGCCGATATACCATATCAGGACCGATGACATTGCAAATTCTTCTTTGGATTTTATCAAGAATCTCTAAATATATGGCAGGCCCACCAGACCAGATGTGGCAGCAATATTCAAACTTTGGAAGAATGGTGGACTTATAAATATGTGAGATAGATTCTGGCCATAAAAACTGTCTCGCACTATACAGCAAAACTACTTTCCTAGCAGCACACTTAGTAATCGATTCAATATAATCTTTCCACTTTCAACGTCAGCTGAAAACGTTAATCTTTGAAGACGAAACGAGTCACTACCCTGGAGCTTAGCATCAGCCATGCGGATGGAAGGTCAAAATGAGTCACTCAGACAATTAAAAGTAGCAGTTTCATTTTGGTGGCATTAAAATTAACAAGCCGTTCGTTACCCCAGTTAACAACAGATTGAAGGCCATGATTTAGATTAGCTAATTTGACCTCATCGAACCAATCACACTTACTATTAAGACAGGAGGTGTGTCATCGGCATAGATACTGAGTTGAGAACTGATGACATCAGTAAGGTCGTTGATGAAAATTAAAAACTACATATGCCCAAGGATAGAGCCCTGGGGCACACCTGCATTACTGCAAAAGTCTACTTGAAAAGGAAAGAAAAGCCACTATTAATTCTTCCCATACATAAAAACACTGTTATTGAATCAGATAAATGAACATTTTGGGAATAGACTGTAAAAGGAATCAAGTAATTCGTGTTTAAATTGAAAAATACCAGAGAAATGGTTACATTCTTGAAGACTGCGTGACCTTTGAACCATTGGAGTGCAAAAGGGGGCGATGGCCCCGGGAATCCATATCGGGTGGGCATCCAGTCAAAGGGTGAAATATAAATTTAGTTTATATTATAATTTGAATAATGTATTTATTTCACGTTTCATCTGTTTTTACATGTCTTCTCATGTTTCTAAGTACTGGGCACTATAGCCCCACCTCCCGCTCCCTATTTGAGTCTTCGGGACATACAATCAAAGAGTACATCAAGTAAAATTTACCTGAAATACCTGTCGAAGTGACAGTTTTCTAAATAGAATTAGTTCCTGTGGAAACGTACCAATGCTGATGAGTCAGATTCTTTAGGTTTTCGATTCTTAAAACGCATTCTGAACTGAAGCAACTAAAAGATTTCTTTCGCAGAAAAATCGATCAAGGCTTTTTTAGAGCAGGAACAAGAAACTTACCTGTAGAAAATCAATTTTATTTCTGATAAAGATAATGATTGTCTATAATAATAATAATAATAATAATAATAATAATAATAATAATAATTACATTTTTCTTTTCTATAATTTCATTTTAAGTCTCAGACTTTATTTAACTTTAAATCTTTCATTTTAATTTTTTTGTGATAACCCTCAATGTAAAAGTATGTTCACCTCTGACATTTCATCTGGTAGTGGTCACTGCGACTTATACTAAATTAAAACTTATTATAGTCAATACCATTTCCATACCCCTATGCTAATCTCCTGAATACAGTACTCAATAATGAACTCTTGAACCATGAACATCTAAATACACGCCTCCCTATCTCATGGGTGGGACGACCTCTTTAGTCTTTGTCGACAATCATCCTAGAGCTGGTAAATTGAACAAAATTACCCCTTGGCGGTTAAGTATAAAATGCAAAAAATTACAAATCTCAATGATTACGAACACATATTCATACAGGATTTGTCATCTGTCACTGGAACAAACTCTTCCAACAACGAAGGGACATTTTGGACTATTTCCAACTTTGGATCAAGTGATTCAGTGCCAAATCAACTAATTAAAAATGGTCTCGCGAAGAGTATCAACAAGTCATGACATCCTTTTTCACCGCACTCGAAAATCTACAAAACAACACCGATCAGACATACCAAATATGGAGAACTATGGTAGAAAGTGAAATAAGACCACACCTCAATCCAAACAGGTTTGGCAATGTCCGCAGTGTAACTCTCGCACAAATGTTAGACCAGCTTCCAAAAATTCATATGATGAGGTCAAATAAGCACACTGTGCAAATATACAACGCTGAACTGGAAAAACTGTTAACGGATAAACCACTGGGAAACATCACAGAAGTTAACAATGTCAAACACGAAACAGCTAAAGTAGCTACAGGGAAGATTCGGGTCAAGACAATGAAAAGATCACACAACAGACAAAGAGAGCCAGCTTGGAAGGCAAAACTGATGCGAGAAATAAAGGAAATCAGATGTGAGAGTTCGATACTAGATGAGATTACAAAGAACCCAAATGCCTAAGAACGTAAATGCAGGAAGATCAATCGGAAATATAAAAGACACTCACTAAATGAAATTCTATCAAGGAAATGCTAAAACAGTAACTGCAGTTAAAGACACAGAGAAGAAGACGATATGAAAAACGTACTATCACCAATGTAAAATATTCCAAACGGACCACATCAAACTTTACAAGGAAACTGGAAAAGCAATTATACATGTTAAAAAGCCACCATCTATTGAAAAGATGCAGAAATTTTGGGAGAATATTTGGAGCAGCCCAAAGGAATATAACCCCAATGCGGAATGAATCCAACGTAAACAAGAACGAATGCTGAATAAACCTCTACAAGAAAATGAGAATATCACGAATAATATTAGTCAAGCTCTAACGAAATCCCAAGAAATAGAAATCCCCAGGAACTGACAAGGTGCTATCATCTTTCATCAATCCATAAAACACTTGAACAAACTCTATCAATGCTTATTAATAATCTCAATGAAGTTCCTGAATGGATGACTGAAGCTGTTACATATCCCATGCCAAAAAAAGTGAAACAGATGATCCGCAAAATTATAGGCCAATAACATGACTGTCCTCCACGCATAAATTGATCACGTCTGTCCTGACGTATCGTACTTATTCTTTTCTCGAAGCAAACAATATTCTTCCATTGGAACAGAAGGGATGCAGGAGAAGTTTATATGGTTGCAAAAATCAACCGCTGATAAGCAAAATGATCCTGAAAAACAGGTAGAAATCTTAGGTTAGCATGAATAGATTACCGTAAAGCCTTTGATAGTGTGCCACACACTTAGATCCTTAAGACTTTGGAAATATAAAAAATTCTCTTATGTGATAATAAATTTCCTAAAACACAGCATGGGAATGTGGAAAACCACATTATACTTAAATCACACCAGAGACACTGCCATCTCCAACCTAAATACTGGACGCGGGATCTTTCAATGCGACTCCCTGTCACTACTTCTGCTTGGTCTGTCCTTAATCCCCCTTACGCATAAAATAAACCAAACAATGGCTATGGTTACTGTTGAATCTCGACTAATGCATGGAATAATAATGCAACACAAAATGTACTTAGAACAAGAATGTATTATAACAAGAAAGTGTACACAATATTTACATCTAGTATTTCTGTATATTTCTGGGAAGACGTTCCTGGAGAATGTGTTGACTAAGTCGCAGTCGGGCAGAGTCTCTAGCTGGATCTCTGTATTCCTTCCTGTCTTCCGGTACCAACCATTATTTATATAGTCGGTAGTCACTTATGCAGATTAGGTGGGTCCTACCACAACAGTTACAGACTAAACAAGAAAGTATTCAATCACCTACTCTACATGGATGATCTCAAACTCTTTGCCAAAGACGACAATGAGTTGAGGGCTCTCTTCAATACTGTAAAATGTTTCAGTAAAGACATAGGTATGGATTTCGGATTAGATAAATGTGCAAAAGTAACATTCAATAAAGGGAGAATTACAGAAACGCATTCAATAGAATTAGATGTTAGCACAAAGGTTAGGGAACTTGAACAAGATATGCTTATAGGTACCTAGGAATTAGCAGAGGAGAAGGAATACATCATACCCAAATGAAGTAACATGTAAGAAAGGAGTACTACAGGCGCGTGTGTCTGGTACGAGAATACCGAGCTGAATTAAAAAAACAGAATATCAACCATAAACACATTCACTGTCCCTATGGTGCAATACAGTTTCAACATCCCTAATTTGACCATAACTGATATTAAGGGAATGGATGTCAAAAAGAGAAAGCTTCTCACTTTCCACGGTATACATCATCCCAAGGCTGATGTTCATCGTCTGTATGTGCCCAGATCCGAAGGAGGCAGAGAATTAGTTCAACTAGAACTGTATTGCAAAACTACAACAATTAGCCTTCAAAGATATTTGGAAACTACATTAGACTGGATGATGATCTGTGACATAGAAAATAAAAGAAATAAGAAAATAAGAAGCCCACAAGTTCAAAATAGAGTTTCAAATGGGTGAAGAAATGCAAGCAAAACATAAAACACCGACTGTAGCTGCGAAATACTTAAAAAGGAAAACAAAGGCAAATGCAACGAATCAGATACAGAACCGATGACAAGGTAACCCTCTACACGGTCAATACCCTGCCCGTAGAAAACAAGCTGATGTAGACAAACTCCGTACCCCTCATTGTCTACGTAGTGCAGGTTTAAAAGCTAAAACCGAAAGTTTTATTCTTGCTATACAGAACCAATGCTTGCTAACTAGAAATTACCAAGCAAACATACTGAAAATTTGTTATCCCAAAATGTAGATTCTGTGATAAATATCCATAAACAATTGACCATCTTGTATAAGGTTGCGCGGTATTGACATTCACTGAATATAAAACCCGGCATGACAGAGTGGGCACTGAACTGGAAAATCTACAACTTTTACGGAAAGGAAACGGCAAGAAATTGGTATGAACATCACCCAGATCCGGTTATGGTGATAGGACTTGTAAGAATTTTACGGGACTTTATTAGAAAAACAGACAGAATAATCAAAGTCAATCGCACAAAAATCGTGAGTGAGACCGCAAAAACACAATGTGCCTTCTTATTGACAAGGAAGTCCCTGCAGACTTCTATGGATCTTTGAAGATCTTCAAAAACTATCAAAATACAAGGACCTTGAAATCGAAATCTCAAAAATGTAAGACATCAACAATTCCAGTTGTAGTTGAAGCCCTCGGATTGATTAGGAAAGATTCCAATATACTCACTGAAGGGATTCTTGGTAGTACATAAAGAAATGCAAAAAATTGTTTCCACAAGTACGGCCCACACCTTACGTAGGGATTTATCTATGTAAAATATCTATGAGATTTTTTTTTAAATGATCAGTGGATAATGTCACCGACTGCAACTGAAAAATACTTAAAAAAGAAAGTAAAGGCAAATGTAACCAACCAGATACAGGAACGGTGGAAAGATAAACCATCTGACTGAGGTACCATCTGACTGAAGTACCAAATGCATTTGGTACTTCAGTCAGAACTGAATTCATCGAACAGAAGAGACGCAGTAAATTCGATAGCATTACCCCTTGTTACCTACAGCTTTGGGGTTATGAAACGGAGCTTTAGTGAAATAGCACGCACTGATTTCAAAATACTTAAGCAAATACGCAATATCGCATACACCACAGTAATGTTGATGTTGATATGTTATACCGCCCTAGAAAAGCTTTATTCAGTTAGAATATCTTTAAAATATTAATTACTGGCCTAGTAAAATACTTAGAAATGACACCAGATAAGTATCTGAAGGTTGCGCTTGTAAATTTATAGTAAAATTACCAGCAATACCTATCTATAGTAGAATGACCAAAAATATATTTTATAGTAACATGACCAACAATATATTTTTATAGAAAAATGACCAAAAATAAATTTTAACTGTAGTTGAAGACATGTAATTGTATTCAAGATATTTAGATTTCGACATTGAATTACCCACAGACGTTGATATGCCGCTAAATGAAATCAACCAACCAAGACGAAAGAACTCTTTCATGACATTAATCCATATAATATCCTACAATTTCTTAAAGAAATTAAAACGGTATTTCAAAATATAACTTTAAAAAAAAAACTACAACATAAAAAACATCACCGACTTTAGTAATTATATACCTACAAACATGTATATGCACAAAAGCTGAGTATCATTTACCATTTATTCAATTGTGAAAGCAGAATAACATAATATTTTTATTACTTCAAATCTCCTGGAAAATTTTAATTTCGACATTAAATGAACCATAAGGGGTTAATATTCCGTTAAACAAACTCTTGTGGATTCCCGGATGAAATTCGGTATCAAATAATAACAAACGCCCAGAATGAATATAGGAAATAAAGGTATTAACGTAATAACTGGTAATACAGGTTAGTAGTTCCAAGAATGCGGGGTTAGTAGACAAATATATAGAGAGATAGTCTTTGGTATCGACGTATCGCTGTATGACTTCTTACTGAGTCTACCTGCTTATTACTGTGACTCTTGCTGCTACGTTATTCTACCGACCGACTCTGCTCTATTACTGACTGACTTGACTCAAAGCGCTGGCGGGTATTCACTGGCAGTAGTATATGTATACTTTGGGTGAGTCCATTTGTGTAAAAAGGGGAGACCCCTCAATGCAAACAAAACAATGTGAAGCGAAAAGGTTTCTGGGGAAGATGAGACTAGCCACCGTTAACAACGCCAAAAGACGGTTTGCATCCGGTGAAGGTGATACTGTGTCTGGTGGGATTGGAAGAGCATTGTGTATTATGCGTTCCTTTTGCAACATCCGACGTTGAATTCAGACAGTTACTGTTCTCAGTTGGAGCGATTAAAGACAGCAATCGATGAAAAGCGCCGGGAATTGACTTAATGGAAGGGCGTCGTCTTCTATCAGATCTGAATTCACCTGGCAGACTTGACAGAAATTAGTACAGCTTCACTGAGATGTCCTACTACACCAGTCATACTTGCCGGATCTTACACCTACAAAATAGGACATCGCTGTGATACTCTACATAGCTTTTGAAAACCGTTGGATATGTTAATGGCTACGTCATTTGGTCGTTTCGCTCTTTCACCGAAGGAAAACGACCCATTCTAGAAAATAATCATCCCAGGCAATGGAAAATGGATTGCTTCCAACGATATGGAATGGAAATTGGTACAGCTATGCTGAGATGTCCTACCAAGCCAGTCGTATTCACCGAATCTTTCACCTAGGAAACCTAGACTAGTTCATCATCCATAAAGATGCCAAGATGAATATTGCTGCCAAATCTGGTTTGGTGCACCTGCTATATATCTCAAAATTCTTGACACAATCCAAAAAAGGTTTTTTATATTATCAGTCATGACCTGACATGTCGACTTCAGTCACTTTTCCACTGCCCCTGTCTTTTCTATAAATATTTTCATGACAGTTGTTCTAATAAGCTCTCCTCCTTAGTACTTTACTTCAAACGCCTGGATTTAAGCATACTACTAGATTGGCAACTAGGTCTCATCGTTTTACTGTTGATATAGATAGATAGATATAACCATAAGTTATATTCTAATTTCTTCTCTTCCGGTTTGTTACTTCCCTGCCACCTAAAATCATCAAAATGTAAATGTAACGTCAACCTGTCTTCCTGAACTCACTTCTTTTATTGTCCTTTCAACTCCCTGAATTCTTCTCATTTTCTACCACTCCTAGTAATGCCTTGCGTCTTATAATTATTCTTGCTTTGCTTGGAGTAAAATTTTTAAAAAATGTTCTGGGAGGATGGAATCATGAAGTTTCCTCAAAGAATGTGAAAGTAGAACACAATGGGCCATATATGACTCAATAATACTATGTGGAATCATCTAAATATTTGATTAAAATTCACTTAGAACGCTATACTTTTGTTCTGGCCCAATCTTAGAGCAACAAAAGACAGAAAGTTGTGGAGACTACCCATAGTCTGAAAGGACATGACACATAAAGAGAGGAAAGAGAGGAGAGAATTTGAGTTCAAACTTCACATGGTTGAATTTAAATACTTTTCAAACATTCCATGTATGTACAATACTTTTATTTATCATGTTCCTTCATATCGCGGCTCTCCACATCTTCCTATCCTTTGTAAGAATTGTTTCGAGCAAATGAAACAAACAAATTATGATGAACAAACATGAAATTTACTGTCGCTTCAGGTCGTGGGCGATCATGGCCCTCAACATTTCCCTATCATTTGGAGCATTAAATAACTTTTTACCCATTATTATCCTAATCGATCTTTGTCTTGCCATCTATTTACACAAGTTAATATTAGTCGTTGTTTTCCTCTGCCTATATTGCTTTCAATATGTCTTTTGAGTATCAAACGCTCCCAACCATCTTTTCGTATTGTTTCTCGAAAATTTCAAGACAGAAAATTACGAACAGCCGTGACCTCCCGCCTTCAAAAGCTTATGACACGTATAAAGAGTGAAAGTTCACGAAGGATTGAACGTGTCAAAAGTGGTTTGCAATGTTGCATGCAGATTATTTTTCACCGGAAAATGCTGCACGGTTGGGTGGGCCAGTTCAAGTTGAGAGCGATCAAAGAGCACACCCACAAGCAGACGACAATGTAGATGAATTAGCGTGCGAAAAAATAAAAATCTTCAAAAACATCTCTACAAATTTAAATAAATTTTATTATTGTGTATTTGTTTTATTTCAAATTTAAAGAAGCAAATTATGAAGATCCTTGTAAAACAAATTCACACAAAAATATTTTGTTTTCTTTTCTGCAACCGAATGAATGTGTATATATAAGGAGAGTGTCAAGTATTTACGTAGTTTTATGAATCCATATAATTTTCTAGTAGTCAGCAGCCAATGCTGTGCTATGACTACTACTAAGATATTGTTTATATAAATCCGTTCGTATGTTTCAAGTGTGCTTACTTTACTTTTAAAATCGTTATGCTTTTGTAATAAGTTACTCAATAAAATACGTGAAATGTTAAGTAATAAAGTATACGAAAAGTTTTGAGGGATCATCTGTGTACAACCCTGTCAAACGTTTAAGAAAAAATGAAAACGGGAAACTAACTTAACATCAAGTATATTTATAGAAAAAAGGTAGGCTCGAAGAAGATAAAGATTAGCTTATTAAACTCAAAAGTTCATTGATTAATAAATATTTTCTCAAGTTTTAAATATCTATTTTCATGTGGGAAAATAGTGTTTATCCTTTTCTGGGGTGATTTCAAATTTCGTAGAAGACAACAAACATTGGTTGTTTGATTTTTCAAAGGCGTTTGCAATGACGTTGCTGATTGGTTAACAAATGCAAATGTGAAAATTCAAATCTGGAGTCCATGTTTTGCGTAAAAATGAGTTAATCGAGGTTTTTAGTAATATTACATAAATCTACTAAATTTTTCTACAATTTTTAATGGGTTCCACACTTACCGGGTAGATTCTTACAGACTCGGACTCTGATGACAAGTGCTCGCCTAGCCGTTCAAGTATGTAAGATATAATATCTAAAGTTATATATATCAGACTAAGTTGGTAATTTTTGTGACCATGTTTGGATTAACCAACTAAAAGTCAGGTCTAAGCTAAAATAGAAAAATGAAAAATAAGGTCAGAGGATAGAGGTATGTGGGTTATTAATTCATGTCATGATAAATTGACACTCTAGACATGTCATCGACAAAAACTATTGTGCGTAGCCAAATACAGAGTTCAGATTGGTTGAAGTAGACATAAAGTTACTTTGCACAAGAAAAGTTATTTTAAAATTTTTAAAATTTTATATACTCAGAAAACTTCTTAAAAGGACCAATAGGTAAAGTTTTAAAAAATGGCAACATTTATATACGATGCTAATTATACTGAATGGCCGATAAAACATGGCAATATTAAATTTGAAGAGGTAACACTTTGTTTTTAAATTTCATTAAAAATCATTTAACCACCAGTTAATTACCATCGTCTGAAGAAGTACAATCATAGTATTGAAACATGAAAGCTTTTGTGTAGCGATTTCAAAGATTTTTTTATTATAATCTCTTATAATAAAATATAATAATAATATATTGGTCTACTTTGTAATGAGCACTGTTTTAAAAGCAAATGCTACGAACAGTGGATTTTTACTCCGTCTGTTCTTTCTCTCATTTGTATATATATATATATATATATATATATATATATATATATATATATATATATATATATATATATATATATATATATATGATGTTCGGGGCATCTTAAAGTTTAACCGATGGAATTTAGCTTTCTATCGCGTTCGTTTTTTCTGTTTTGTTTTTTTCTTTTTATTGTTACTGTTTTTAGTTATCTCACATTGTAACAGAGGTAGTTTTTGAGGAAAGAAGATATGTATAAACACTTATAAAAGCGACATATAGCAATCTATAGACACAAGTATGAAATAAAGCTATATGTACCTATAGACTTAAGTATAAGAAAAACAAAAACAGATGTCGACATTAAATAATCCTAAGTTAGATATGTCGTAAAATCAACCAACCCAAACTAAAAAAATATCCAAATCTATCTCTGAAAATCATTTGATTATGTTAATCCCCTTTAATGCGTAGATTACATTTTAAATATAAATATAAGCTACCTATCCATTCATATCTATCCATTTAATTTCTCTCTTCCTCTCTCTGTCCCCTTCTCCATCTCTTATTAATTCTGTTCGTTTCCAAAATGTTTTTTGCATTTATCAAAATCTAGCTTGCAAAGTGTTAAACTGTTCATATTGATATTCAATTTTTATTTATCTTAGTAGAGCCTGGCACAAGGTTGAAATTGTAGGACACCCAGTGAAAGTGAAACTCACTACAGTATTAATGTTTTTTTTAAATGAACGCATTTACCATTGCTCCACGTCAACTCATCGATGTGTAACTACTTATCTGCCCATACAAATCTGATTATATAACAGACTCCATAGATATATATCACACATTGTTTCTATCTATCTATCTATCTATCTATCTATCTATCTCAGTCTCTTCATTATCTATCTCTCTATCTATCTATCTATCTCCATCTGTTCATATCTATCTATCTATCTCCATCTGTTCATATCTATCTATCTATCTCCATCTGTTCATATCTATCTATCTATCTATCTATTTATCTCATTCTCTTCATTATCTATCTATCTATCTATCTATCTCCATCTGTTCGTATCTATCTATCTATCTATCTCAGTCTCTTCATTATCTATCTATCTATCTATCTCCATCTGTTCATATATATTTATCTATTTATCTATCTCCATCTGTTCATATCTATCTATCTATCTATCTCCATCTGTTCATAGCTATCTATCTATCTCCATCTGTTCATATATATTTATCTATTTATCTATCTCCATCTGTTCATATCTATCTATCTATCTATCTATCTCCATCTGTTCATAGCTATCTATCTATCTATCTATCTATCTATCTATCTATCTATCTATCTCCATCTGTTCATATCTATCTATCTATCTATCTATCTCCATCTGTTCTGCCCATACAAATCTGATTATATAACAGACTCCATAGATATATATCACACATTGTTTCTATCTATCTATCTATCTATCTATCTATCTATCTATCTATCTATCTATCTATCTATCTATCTCAGTCTCTTCATTATCTATCTCTCTATCTATCTATCTATCTCCATCTGTTCATATCTATCTATCTATCTCCATCTGTTCATATCTATCTATCTATCTCCATCTGTTCATATCTATCTATCTATCTATCTATTTATCTCATTCTCTTCATTATCTATCTATCTATCTATCTATCTATCTATCTATCTATCTCCATCTGTTCATATCTATCTATCTATCTATCTCAGTCTCTTCATTATCTATCTATCTATCTATCTCCATCTGTTCATATATATTTATCTATTTATCTATCTCCATCTGTTCATATCTATCTATCTATCTATCTATCTATCTCCATCTGTTCATAGCTAGCTATCTATCTATCTATCTATCTATCTATCTATCTATCTATCTCCATCTGTTCATATCTATCTATCTATCTATCTATCTCCATCTGTTCATATCTATCTATCTATCTATTTATCTCATTCTCTTCATTATCTATCTATCTATCTATCTCCATCTGTTCATATCTATCTATCTATCTATCTCAGTCTCTTCATTATCTATCTACCTCCATCTGTTCATATATATCTATCTATTTATCTATCTCCATCTGTTCATATCTATCTATCTATCTATCTAGCTAGCTAGCTAGCTATCTATCTAGCTAGCTAGCTATCTATCTATCTCAGTCTCTTCATTATCTATCTATCTATCTATCTATCTATCTATTTCCATCTGTTTATATCTATCTATCTATGTCATTTCAAGGCACCAGACCCGTTCAGAAATATCTAAATTGTCATCTGCATGCAACCGCATTCTCAGATCAATGGTTAAAAATGACATTGAGCTAGTGAAGTCTATGGGTCTTGACAATGACCACACTTCTTCGAACATTGTGCACTGGCGCTACAGAATCACAAAGAACTATACCAAATAACGGAAACCACATCACTTGAGGACTTTCAACAGCAACAACAGCTAAAATGGATATCACATGTAACACGAAGATGAAATAATGGCATAATCAAGATGTTGACTTCCACACTACTTTGAACAAAAGGGTAGGAAGGAAACCCCCATCAATACTGGAAAGAGCGATAACAGCTGCTGGACATGAGAAAACGATTTTCCTGAAACAAATGCTTTAATGGAAAGATTTTCTAAATTTCAACCAACAGAAGTACTGGTTTCTCAGTTAATGTTTCCTTATAAGTAAACAGCTAATAATGAGTTAGAAGACTGTTATGGGTCCTTACCTATAACTACAGAATGAACTCTTCCTAACACTATGTATACTACGCCTCTCAAGAGAGAGGGACGAATCGAGTCGAGCCGATAGTAGTTCACTCCAAACCAGACTGACAGTCATACTAACAGCTGCCACATCTTGTATTATCATTTCGTGTAATATATCTTCGTTATTTCTACTCTTGTGTTCGTGTTGTTCTTCTTTGGTCCTAACCTGAACCATAACAAAGACATTGTCAAAATGCAAGATAAATAACACAAACAGAATTAATAAAATTTGCAATGAAAAGGTGAAAAAGGTGAAAAAGGATACAACCGCAAAAATCATGCAAACAAGCAAACAATGCAAATCAAAATTTGGTAAGAAGGCAAAAGAATTCACAAACTATGAGTTGGTGTTTGTACAAAAAAGCAAAGTCGGATAAGTGAATTCAGTAGGTCTGTCTAGTAGTTAAGGCAGATCTGGACTGAGGTTCTTTACCTTACCCTCCCACAAAGCAGGATGTGGCCCCGTAGACTCCGCATACACACGGTCGGGCTTGTCTATCTCCCCAGACGTGACGCTTCCCTTCGGCATACCATCGTCTGAGTTCGACAAGTCAGCCCGAAAAAGTCAGCGCCTGAAATGGCAGATCTGGAATGAGTCATGTCAATACGCAAGCTGTCCCATTTTATTGGCTAAGAAAATTATCCCAGCATGCATTTAGTGTCCTTCCGACTACAAGAGGCGGAAGGGGGAAAGCTTTTGCAATCATTCCCCTTCCACTGGGAAATAAACAGCTAACATTAATTACAATCTATCTCAGTCTGTTCATATCTATCTATCGATTGGTTTATGTTTCTCTGTTTGTCCTATTTTCTTTCTATTCGTTATATAAATTTCAATTACAGCCTATTCGGATCTTTTTCAGTGATTATGGCTGTTGCTTATTCTTGTCCATTGATTGTTGTCATATTCGATCCAAGGTAAAAATCAAAATCTCGAATGCTTATTTTGAAGTTAAACAAAGTTTTTCCAAAAAAAACTGGCGCTACACAATCTTCTTGGAGTTATTATTAGTACGTTTGTAGACATTTCATTTTTACCAATCCTAATGAGCATTTTAAACAAACGAACCCAATCCCACCTTTCCTTCTCCTAAATGGTCTACACAACGAGACGCAGCTACAAGTGTGTATATGACTATGTAATTAGCTTATTCATCATCGTGAATATGTGTGCACCCTCCCTTGTGTGTTTGTGAACGCTTTTTGAAAGATGATGTCATGTCCTATTTAAATCGTGATCACAGAGAGTCGAACATTAAATGCAAATTTCCCATAATCATTCACGACAGGCACTCGTTTTCAGGCGCACCCCTCTAAATCGATAAGTACTATCCAGGCTGATGAAGATGGGAAGTCGATGGTCCACGACACCGAGTTGGGAGCGGAACTTGGTTACCTCCCACCACTAGGAGTGTGATGAATCGCCAACACACAACCTTTCCTTGGATTCATCTACTGTTTTTGCAACACAAACGGCTGTGCGCAAGAGTAGGCATAATTACTGCCTTATCTCTCGTTCTCTGCCTGTCTGTCTCTTTCTCTCGCTCTCTCTCACTCTCTCTCTTTGTCTCTCTCTCTCTCTCTCTCTCTCTCTCTCTCTCTCTCTCTCTAGATAGATAGATAGATAGATAGATAGATAGATAGATAGATAGATAGATAAAATGGGTTCAATCCGACATATTTTTTAATTTATTTGTTTAAACATTATTTTAAATGGATCATATTCAGACCGGTAGATGTAAATAAATTAATATATTGTTTAATATATAAACAGATCATCTACTCAGATATGAGTATTCATTTAAAATAAGGTTTAAACAGATAAATTATATATATATATATATATATATATATATATATATATATATATATATATAGATAGATAGATAGATAGATAGATAGATAGATAGAGTGTGTATATTTAAGCAGTAGATATTCAACCAGAGAATTTCTTAAGTTAAACGGAAATGCCTGTGTGTTTAGTTTTATTTTTATATTTTTTGTATTTACAACTTTCAAATAAGACGTTATATATTGAACTCGAAATTGTGAATAACATTTTAATGTTTGTTCTGTTGATTTTATTCAAATACTATTTGGCCATCTCAGTCATTTTCAAAGACCATCTGCTGTCAGCGTGGTAGGCAACATTCCGTTGGCTACGATCTGCCATTTTATAGAGAGCTGAAATTTTGAAATTATTCGCAGTGACGTCATGTGTAACAGTTAGATGAAGCAAGACAGCAGCAGTATGAATGCATCATACACACACACACACACACACACACACACACACACATATATATATATATATATATATATTTCGGCAGAAATTTTTCATTAATGCATGTTTCATTAAATAATATAGTGAAGTTTTATCTATTTATTTTAAGTAAGTTCCATTCGTATTGTCTGATAAGCTTAATAACATTATCGTTGAAAGACAAAAGGAAAACACCATATTGACACGTGTTTGAATCCAATCTAAGCTTTCGGCTTATAAGCCATTATCAAAGATGACAATTTTAATAAATCAAACAACACATATACGAAACCACAATAATGGCCCGCCGTTGCTGTTTGAATAAGCTCAAAGTAACGACAAACTCTTATTTACGAGCCAAGAAAACGAAAAACGCGTCGTAGCTTGTGACGTCACACATGACCAGGCGAGAGTGAAAACGAGAAATATTAAGTATGGGAAGCCATTGGTATAAACCAATGGCTTCTGCTATAGATTATAGGCATTTAAGAATGTTTGTGGAGATTTCATAGTTTATTTTGTTCAGGTTAGGTTTCAACTGTTTTATGTATATAGCTTCAAGGATTTTTAATTTTTGTTTATTATTTTAATGTTTTTCGCTGCCTTGTGTGTGTGTGTGTGTGTGTGTGTGTGTGTGTGTGTGTGTGTGTCAAGAAGGGCATAGATTTTTTATTTCTTAATCCGACAGTTTTTTAATACTTAAACGTTATTTTTAGTGGATATTCGTATTTGCCGGAAATCGCATATTTTTCTCTAATAATAATAAATTAAATGTATTGTTTACTAAAATAAACGGAGCGTCTACACAAATACGAGTATCTACTAAAAATAACGTTAAGTAATATATATATATATATATATATATATGTATACACACACACACACACACACACACACAAACACACACACATATATCTATATATATATATATATATATATATATTATCATTAACAGACAGACTGTTTCAATGTTTCACAGCTCATCAGAGTGTCTAGACGTCCGGTTGCCTCTAGCTTGGATCGAAACCCGATAAAGGTAAACGAGATAGCTAACAGAGTTTAGTAACGAAAGATGGAAGTACATGAAAAATTTTTCTGGTGTCTTGAGAGATAATTCCCTGGCCATCAGAAGATTATCTCGGATGTAAGCACCACGGGCAAGCATGTGAATGCTGGAATCTTTTCGGAAAATGGGAAGATAGGCTGGAACAAAGAATTCATTGGTAGCAATGGAATAATCTAAATTCGTTTCACAAAGGGTAAATATATCTGGCGACCGTTCAAAGAGAAATAATTCTACGTTGCAGAAGTTGGAGCGGATACTGCAAATATTAGAGAAAGAAAGGTTGAGGGGGTAGTTTACTCGTTTAGTTGTATTTCTTTTTGTTGAGTTTCCCATGAGATTCAATTTGAGGAGAAAGAGAAAAGACCACCATAATTGTCACTATCTGTCGTCCATGGCAATACAAAGTAGCCAGAGCTTGGCTGAGAACAGGGCATAGTGTGACCTCGGAGTTGACTTCTAGAAATACGTACAGGGACACCTACTCATGCGCGACATGGCACGACAAATACGCTGATATTATGCGACTGTTAATCAGAACAGCCTCTCTAAGCGCTACCAAAGAGCCGGAAGCAGCAACCAAATAACTGCTAACCCGGTACCCTCACAATGGAAAGTTAAAACCACTGGTTAATCTGATCCCCAAAAAGTTAAGACAGTTAAATCATTGTGGCGCTGATAGAAGAGGGAAAGAGACCGGTAAACCATATCCTAAACTGGGAACAACGGATGAACCATTACCCCTGTTCAATAGATATGGAAGGGGTGCATGCCGGACGACAAGTGAGCCTATCTATCTACCTGTAAAAAAGCACATAAAATACGAAAGAATTCATATTAAGTAATGACTTATATATTCTGATGTCTACTATCAACTAAAAAAATGCGATGGAAAAACTTAATTCACACTTGTCGCGACAAACTTTCAGCATTAATAAATAACAGAAGCTAAGAACATTCTAATTTAAACAGGTTGGGGGAGGGGATGAAGTGAAAAGTTTACTAATTAATATGCAATGGAGAAAAGAAAATAAAGAACAAAAAAGGAAGGAGAAATGAAAACATCAGAAGCAAAAGAACATTTTTTTAATTTAATTCTTTACAAACAACAGGATGTCACAAGGCATTGTAAGTTACGTTTCAATTGCTTCTTTACACTATTTAAATTCGACATTGTTTTACGAACAGAGCAGGCTGACTTAATTTAATTGGTGCTTTGGTAAAATGATGTTTTATTTCCATGCCCGAAAGCATACGACTATTTCCCACTTAGCGATCTACCAAAAACAACCAGTCAACCACGAACGAATTGCAAACTTCAAATAATAATATATATATATATATATATATATATATATATATATATATATATATATATATATATATATATATATATATAGTTGCGGCCAAAATGTTCAGAACGGCATTGTTTTCGTCAGAAAAGTAGGTATAAGTTTTTATCAAAGTTGTTTTATATTCTATAATTTTCACAGACAATAAATACGATATTATTTGTTATTGTCTTTTGGTGTAATTTGAGAAGATAATACAAAAGTTATGGATGATTTAGTGATTTACCGCAAAACCCATGGCGGCCAAAATGGTCAGAACGGTTGCTTTTACTCCGAGTTTTAGTATATTTAACAAGCGAACTCTATTTTTTTTTATTTGTTTACGTGACGGTTCGTTTACTAAACATTAGTAAGAATATGTACATTGTATTTTGCTAATATAATGCCACTTACTCTGTTACCAATTCGTCATCATATTATTAAGCTTCGAAAGAAGGATAATTTAAGTATTGGGTCTATTGCAAAAATTGTTAACAAGTCAAAAAGTGTTGTTCACGGTATTCTTAATGTCTACGATGATTGCGGTTCGTGTGAAGCAAGAAAGTCTACAGGTAGGCCAAGAAAACCGACCAAGAGAGAAGATCGTGCTATGGTAAAGTTGGTTAAAAAGGACAGATTTAAAACTGCTGCTGCTGTTTCTCTGGAAATGAGCATTGTACTGAAGAAAACTTTATCTCGAATAGCTGTGTTTCGTCGTTTAGTTGAACATGACCTACAAGCAAGAGCACCTGCAGTGAAGCCACTGATCATCTCCAAGAATAAAAAAGTGTCGTCTTACCTTTGCAACCGAACATATGTTGTGGTCTCAAGAAAAAGGGCAAAGGGTGCATTTCAGTGATGAATCTAAGTTTATGTTATGTGGCTTAGATGGGAAAAGGTACGTTCGTCGAAAAATAGGTGAAAAATTGTCGCCTAAATGCCTTAAGACTAGTGTTAAATTTGGTGGAGGAAGTGTCATGGTTTGGGAGATGATATCTGGAGATGGTGTGGGCCCTTTGGTGCGATTACATGGAAAGGTAAATGCAGGAGTTTATAAATAACTTGTAAAAGATCATGTCTTGCCTGTGCTGAGAAGTTCAACTAAGCAACCACCCATATTCATGCAGGACAATACCCCATGTCACAAGGCTAAGGTGGCCATGAACTTCCTCAAGGCTGAAAAGGTTATTATTATGGATTGACCTGCTCAAAGCCCAGATCTCAATCGTATTGAAAATGTGTGGAATATTCTAGATCGAAAGCCAGAAATCCTAAAACAACCGAGCAATTATGGAATGCCTTTCAGGAAGAATGGAATAAGATCACCCAGCAAGAAATTGAAAATTTAATTTCCTCATGCAGTCGAAGGTGTCAAAGTGTGAATGAAGCTAAAGGGCTTCATACTAAATATTAAATAATTCCAGTATTCTCTGTCATTTTTTAATATTTTGTTATTTTTTCAACCGTTCTGATCATTTTGGCCGCCATGGGTTTTGCAGTAAATCACTAAATCATCCATAACTTTTGTATTATCCTCTCACATTACACCAAAACCTCAGCAAATAACAATTAATATCGTATTTATTATCTGTGAAAATTATAGAATATAAAACAACTTTGATAAAAACTTATACCTACTTTTCTGACGAAAACAATGCCGTTCTGAACATTTTGGCCGCAACTGTATATATATATATACCGATTGGATAAATTACAAACCTAATGTCTGCTTATTTTGATCATAATCCTTTCATATTCACGACTATTTTTCCGTATATTACAATTGAATAAGGCAAGAAATGAATGGTAACAGTGAAAATCACTTTTAATTCCCAAGTACAATCAGAGACGCCTAAAATATTATTTTCTGCCTAAATACACAAATATTATACACAGAATTGAATGAGGCAAATTAAAATGCAGATTTATAAAGTTTTAACTTGCTATAAGTCTCAATATCCAATTTCTTGGAGAAGCGTCAAGACAAAACTCCCGTTCAATTTACCACTGTGGAAAAACTTCCATTAAATGCAGCAACACACACACACACACACACACACACACACACACACACATATATATATATATATATATATATATATATATATATATATATATATATATATATATATATAATAAGAGTCGACAAAATACAGGTTGGAAAGGAAAGAGAAGTTAGATAAAGATGAGAACATGAATCGGCTTTTTCTACTTCCTCCTATGAAGTAAATAGCAAACTAGTATCTTTAACGTTGAGTAGCAGCCAATCTAAAATGAAAACGTCTGTGTCTTCAAAACCGTGGAGAAGACATCGGAAAACCACTCTACTACCTTTCCCAAGAAATCTTCAATTCAAAGATAATAATAAAACAGAATATGTGGAGGGCCATGATCGCGTACCTCCTGAAGAGATATTAAAAGAAAACTGGAGAAAGATGAAAGAATAGTGATTGTAAAGATTTATTCTAGTTTAATAATTTTACACGTCTACAGTCAGTCGAGAGGCGCGTGGTCCGCCAATAACAAATATTATTTGCGCACAAAAGTGGTTACGTATTAAAGTTGACAGTCACTATGAGGTCTGATGAAAGATTCAATCTATAAACAAATCTAATAACCACTTAATCTTATCTGTCACTTTGCTAAGTGCTGCTGTCACACGTCCATAGAAATATACATACAACTCAGATATGTTTGTAAATATAAAATGTGAATGTTTGTGTGTGTCTGTGTGTGTGTTTGCGGGTGTTTATGTGTATTTGTGTGTGTGCGTGTGTGTGCATGCATGTGTGTGCATGCGTGTTTGTGTGCGATTATTATTAGTAGCAAAAGAATAAAATAGTTCAGTTAACTTATAAATATGCAGATATACAATATGTGTATTTGTGTGCCCTTGACTGTTTCTGTGTGTGTGTATTGTATGTTTGTGTGTGTATGTTTGTGTGTGAACGTGTGTTTGTGCCTGTGCATGTGTGTGTGTGATTATTATTGGTAGCAAGAAAGTATGATTTACTTGTAAATATACAATGTGTGTTTGCGTGTGTGTAAATGCATTTATGTGTCTCTGTGTGTTTGTGTGTGTGCGTGTGTATGCATGTGTTTTTGCGTGTGATTCTTATTAGTAGCAAGAGAATAAAAAAAGTATACAACTTATATGCATCCTTATTTCGAGTTTCATGGATTTTTTACATCCAATCTTCGGCTGATTTCTTTTTTCTTTTTATCATTTTTGAAATCTTCCGAAGATTATATATATATATATATATATATATATATATATATATATATATATATATATTTATATATATATATATATATACTAGCAGCATGTCCCGGCGTTGCCCGTGCTTGATTCAAAAATCGTACGACTCATACAGCAATCGCTATCACTTGACTTAAAATATTTTTGCTCTTCCTTGCCTTTAAAGGAGTGCCCTTTGCTGTGCTGATGTTGCTACATTACTTCTATCCTATCTCACACTGCGAATTTTTTCTAAGCTCTTACTAAACATTAAATCTGTTACCAAAAAGAACTAAACAAAATGAACACAAAACGATCAGCTTTAAAAAAGGACTCGTAACTGGAAAAACCGAATGAAAAAAGAATGTTAACAACAAATATTTTTTCACGCCCAACCCAGTTCTGCGGAATCAGAATCAACGTTGAGTTTAAGCAATCGAATGAGCCAATTAGAGTAAAGTGCAATGCAGGTTTAAATTTTTCCCACTTGTGACGAATGCAGCTATCGATTTTTTTGCATGCTAGTTAACATTCGTGTCAGTCAGCTATTGGCTCTCACGCTGGCCAGCAGAAAATGGCCGCAAACTACATGAAAACTGCCGTAGAAGCATGAAAAAATCGATTATTTCCATTATCGATGGGAGTTGGGAAATGCAATGTCAGTCTTGACCTTTGCGCTAACTTGGAGCATGTGCATGTAAATTTTGGTGCAAATCCGTCGAAAATTGCGACCGTGCATTCGTTACACACACACATCCTGCCTTATATATATATATATATATATATATATATATATATATATATATATATACTAGTAGACCATGGTATTTATATGATTAGAATGAAAATATTTTTCAACTTCTTCAATATCTTCATTATTTTATATAAAATGATTAACAAAAATCTCATAATATATAGTAAAAAATAGTATAAATAGTCTTCATAAAACGAGACACATAATACTACCTACAAATTCTATAATAGTTACAATTGAAAATAACATATGTAAGCTTTATATAAAGACAGTTAAATCTACTTTCTAAAAATCCAAAGAGAGATTATTTCCTGAGACGAAGCCACATGACCGGTAAATGACATCATTTTATAGTGTTGAGAGTCAGTTGTTGTTTATTCCGAACTGAGGTAAGCCATGTCTGTCCAGGCCAGTAGTTATTTATTCCACCCGGAGGCAAGACGCCAAGTGCTATGTAGGCCGCAGAGAAAACAGGCATCACTATATCTACATCAGCATAGCATACAGAGAAAACCACATAGTCTCACTTACCTTAAATATAAAAAACACTACCGACCTGAACGTTTTCCCGTTGGCAAATATTAAAAGTAAGATTCTCTAACCTTCCACCACTTTCACACTGCTTGTTGTACTCTAACAATATGATTTCTCACATACCTTTAGAATATAAGTAGATAAATTTCTTTTTTCTGTCGCTTAGTTATCTGAATTTCGTAGGAATTTTGTCTCTTGTCCATCTTTGAGTGAACATTAGTGTCAGTCTTTTGGGCATTTGTCTACAGCTGCCTTTGAATTGGGAAACATGAACATTTTATCAATGATTTTAGATAGTCATAAAAGCAATCCTTTGAAAATTTGACCACCCATGTGTCTTTGGGGAGGTCTAAAAACTTCCGGAACACAAGTGGATGGAGAGATAAGCAGTGAAGTAGGAGAGGCAGGCCCCTTACACAGGGGCCGGTAACTTTACAGGCCTCTGTATAAGGAGCCTGCCTCTCCTACTTCACTGTTATGAGGACAGGTTTAGAATAGAATAGAATACCAGCGTCTTGGATGAATAGCTGATGCCATAAGTGCATCTTGCTAATATACCTTTGCCTTTGAAGAGAAGTAAATTTCACAGATGTTAGGTCACGTGATCATGGAAAAAGTTTGTAGTCGAAGTCGCTGATTCGAAGTTGATGACGTAATGATGACGTCATTCCTTTGAAAATTTATAAAGACCGAAGTCACAGTTTCAAAGGTGATGATGTCACGATAAGCTAAATTCTTTTCTTCCGCAGTCGCTGATTCGCAGCTCCTGACAGCGAAACTGTATTAAGCTCATGCACATGCATATTTTTTTTTTTTTTTTATAAGCGTATCACCCCAAGCAAGGCTGGAGGCTACTATCACGCAAGGGGTTATAGAAGGGTTGGAGGAAGAGCCGATAGGAGTGGTAAAGGAGAGGATGTGGAGAAAGAGATAGACAGTGGATCGATCAAGGCAAGGAGGTTACAGAAGATTTGGAGCGAGAGCAGATAGGAATGAAAGGTGAAAGGATGTGGAGAAGGGAAGTGGATAGATCAAGGGAACTGGAGATGTCGATTGACGTTACACTTAAATAATTGGAGATTGTATTTGTCAGGGAAACAGTAATAGGGAAGGGAGTTCCATAGGCGAGATGTGCGAGACATGAAGCTATTGGAGTAGAAGAGACGTCTACATCTAACAATTTCAACGGTGAAGGGGTGGGAACGGGATGCCAGCCCCGTGGGACGTTTAAATTCATGAGGCCTAGGGACAAGCGAAAGCAGCTCCTCGGAGCAATTACCGTGAAAGTATTTGTAAAAAAGACAGAGCGAGGCAACGTCGCGTCTGTGAGAGAGCGACTGCAGACGAGATGACAGATCAGGGCCAATCACATTGCATATCCGTCTCTGGATCTTATCAAGAACCCTGAGGCAAACAGCAGGGGCTCCAGACCATATATGGCAGCAATACTCCATGCAAGGGCGAATGGTCGATTTATAGACTTGGAGGATCGTTTCCGGGGAGAAAAATTTCCTGGCTCGGCACAGGGAACCAAATTTCCTTGCGGTGGATGATGCAACTGACTCGATGTATTTGTTCCATCTCAGATCAGCGGACAGCGTGAGACCGAGCAGCCGCAGAGAGGAGCTCTCGAGAAGTTGGCCTTCAGACATTCTAATGGGATGCAGGGATGGATCCTTGTGGTGGTTAATAGAGAGCAGTTTTGTTTTAGAGGCGTTAAAGTTAACCATCCATTTCTCGCCCCAGTTCACAACCGATTGGAGGTCCTTTTCAATTTGAACTGCCAGGTTAACTTTGTCAGCATCACTAGATTTGTGTTTGAGGCAGGAGTAAATTGTGGTGTCATCAGCATAGATGCCGACTTGGGAGTCTATGGCGTCAGGAAGGTCGTTTATAAATATGAGGAACAGAGTAGGGCCTAGGATGGAGCTTTGAGGAACACCTGCGTTAGTGGGATAGGAGCTGGAGATGAATCCATTGAGAACGACCTTCAATTCCCGGTTTGACAGGAATGATTGTATTAGGTCAGACAATCGACCTGTGATACCATAACCCTGGAGCTTGCGAAGAAGGCCGGCATGCCAAACTCTATCAAACGCTTTGGAGATGTCTAGGGCCACGGCACGAGCTTCACCGTTAGTATGAATAGCTTGGCAGACAAATTCAGTGATGGCCGTAAGCACATCGGCCGTAGATCGGGCAAAGCGGAAACTATACTGCTTATCTGAGAGCAGATCATGGGATATCAGATGATTAATCACTTCGGTGTTGATAATGGCCTCGAAGACTTTGCCGAAGAGGGGTAGGAGACTGATAGGACGGTAATTGGAAGGGTCGGAGGGGTCACCAGAGTTCTTAAAGACAGGAACAATGGTTGAGGACTTCCAGCAGTCAAGAAAACAAGACTCCTTGAGGCAGCGGTTGTATAATTGAGAGAGGGCAGGCGCCAGTTCAGGCGCGCATTTCTTCAGGACAATGGCTGGTATCCCGTCACCACCAGTAGCCTTGTGGTGATCTAAGTTAGAAATAATGCCCAATACCGACGACGGGGTTATGTGCAATCCGTTCAAAAGGGCCTCGGTTCTGGGAGGGAAATCGAGCAAGGGTACCCCGGAAGAGTCTAGCGTTGAATTGGAAGAAAACTTCCGAGCAAAGCATTCAGCCTTGTCGGCAGAGGTGGTCAGGACCTCAAACTGATTGAACAGGGGAGGAATGGAGGGTTTGTTATTGTTCAGAACGCTCTTGCAGAGGCGCCAATAATCTTTGGAGCCAAATTTGCGGGATGCAATACGTTCCTTCATCCGAGCAGCAAATAGTGACTTGGCATCGTCGAGGATACGCTTACACTCGTTGCGGACAGAGGTAAATAGACGTCTATTGAAGTCAGACATATCACTACGAAAACGCTGGAAGAAGTGGTTCCTATGGGCAATGGCGGCTGAGCAAGTAGCTGTGAACCAAGGGGAGGAGCACGGTTTGACCTTGAATTTCCTGGAGGGGATGAAAGCGTCGATTCCAGCTTTAACCCAGGAAGAGACCTCTGAAGCACAATCTTGAATGGGGAGCTTAAATACAGCATCCCAGGGGACATCGCGGAGGAAGTCACGAAACGCGTCCCAGTCAGCCCGTTGGTAGCAGAATGTGGTTCTGGTGGTAGGAGGCTCCTTACAGGGGGTGGGGCTGAAGGAGATGCTAACAGACACTACAGCATGATCGGAGTTACCGATAGGACAGAGCTGCGTGGCACTACAAGACTCAGGGATGGAGGTAAAACACAGGTCGAGGAGTGAGGCCTTACAGTCACGGTTGTAAGCAAAACGCGTGGGGAAATCGATTATCTGAGTGAGGGATTGAGAGACTGAAAAGTTAAGAGTATGAATGCCTGCGAGGTCGGTAGTAGCGTTCTTAAGCCACTGGTTGTGATGGGCGTTAAAATCGCCAAACACAAATATGTGAGCGAACGGATGGAGAGAGAGGGCCCTATCTATGCTGTCAGAAATGACATCGAGTATTCCACTGTCCTGGGAGGATGGAGAGCGGTAGAGGAAGTAAAGATAGCTTTCAGCATTGAGAAGAGATAGCCGGAGACACAAGTACGAATGATCCGGCAATTCGAGAGAGCACTCTCTAGCCAGATGGAGATGGTCCTTGACGTAGACACCCAGGCCATGCATGTGGGTTAGAGAGTCTTTTCTGAGGAGAGGAAGGTATCCAGGGATCGAGAGATCAGAGGAAGGGATAGAGGAGTCAAGATTAGTCTCACACAGGGCCAGTATATCCGGGCACTTAGTAATGAGGAAAGATTCAACGCTGCAGAAGTTGGTTCTAATGCCACGGATATTGGAGAAGGAGATATTTAAAGGTTTGGGTGATTTTTGGAAGGCTGGTTTAGGTTTATATTTCTGGTTTTTTAATTCATGTGGATAATTGGTGTTGGAAAAAGAGAAGGCCTGAGTTAAAGGAAGCCGACGGTTATCACCCATGACGCGGGCAGAGAGGGGGTTTGGCACAGCCTGAATCAAAATGTGGCCTCAGGGTTGCCCACCGGAGATGACTGCAGAGACACCTATCCATGCGCGACATGGCACTACAGACACCCCGATATTATGCAACTGTTGATCAGAGCGGCCGCTCAAGACGCTACGCAAGAGTTAGGGCTCCTAACTACCAGTCGGAAACAGCAACCAGGGAACTGTCAACCGTGTACCCTCAGAATGAACAGGCAATGCCACAGACTGCACGCATCACGGGAGAAACACAGCGGCACCAGTACAGAGGCCAGAGAGAGAGAGAGAGAGATCCGGGAACCCCTTCCTAAACACGAAACCAGGTTTGAGCCTCTAATCGTGTCCAATAGAGGGGGGAGGAGTGTAGACCGGGCGGTAGGAAAGCCTACCTACTCCTATTACATATAACATATACAACGATGACAACAAAACAATAGAGGGAGATTTAGTAGGGATAGTCGCAGGGGGGATAGGAATGACATTGTATTGTATACATTAACAGTAAGTTTTAACTTAGTTAAAGTCCCATTGACCTATATTTTTAAAGAAAATGTAATGTTACGAGTTAGGTTAGAATAGTTAGTTCTAAAATAAGATATGTTAGGGGGTTCAAGAGCGACGGTTCAGAAAAAGCAAAAAAACAAAAATACAAATAAAAAAAAAATAAAATAAAAATTTTGAAATAAATTAAAAATTACATAGCATACACAAGGAAGACGGAATCAAGGGTGGAGTGCGTTCATACTTAAACGGACAGAGAAAATGCTCGCTTGACGACTACAATCTTTACAAGACAGTGTCGAAAATATACGGCTCACCTATTCCATGCCAAGCAACAAGTTATAATGAACGCAGTGCTGAGGGGAGGGCAGGGCGGTCAAACGGCCATTCATCGACCCATCCAACCCCATCAGTGGCGTGCTATTAATGGAGAATATTCAAATCGACACGATGAAGAAACGCTCAGAATTCCATGTCGAATTAATAATTCAACCAAGCAAGCAATATATATATATATATGTGTATATATATATATATATATATATATATATATATGTATGAGCATGAACTTAATAATATGTGCATGAGTTTAATATGAGAAAGGTAGGAAATCAAAGAGAAAAGGTGAGAGAAGTAGGTAAATGACCAGTGAGTTAGTAGCTGCCCAGCGGCCAGGCGGGAGGAATCAGCCGGGACCTAGTAAGGAAGTGGGTAAGTAAGTGCCCAGCGACCAGTGGCAGAAGGACCTGTAGTGAGAAATCAGGAGTCGTCGGGCCGAGAGGCCAGTGAGGAAGGAACCAGCGGAAGTTAGGGAGATAGCAGTTCAACCTAAGGAAAAGATAACCAAGTGAGAAATCGTATTGTTGTGAACTCTCAACCAGAGAGTCTTGAAAAACAATTGTCTTCATTTTTTGTTGATAGGGATCACGGCCAGTGAACGATGGACGAGTGGATAACGTCGTCACAAAACTTGTCACAATTCCACAACGAATGGCGTCACAGTTCACATACGTTATAATTTATATGTGTGGGACATATCTGTGATAAGTATGTATATATCAGTATACAAAATATCTTTGAGAATCATGCATATTTGTCATTCCTTTATTTCGACTATTCTATTCTTCGGTGTATCACGGTGTTACTTCATCACGGATATAATTTTGACCTATAATAAAGAAATGCAAACTGGGAATATTTCTTGCATAGCATCTCCATTAATTTAAAAAAAAACATAATCATCCTACAACCTGAAACAAGGATTTACACAATGGACTGCCATAAAACGTCACACGTATTTTCTTGGGTATAATACGACTTGAATATAACACGACCCCGTGATTGTGAAGCTAAAAACAGGGAATAAATTTTAATTTAGTTTTGGAGGCATTACAATTTACAAGCTATTTTCTGCCCCAGTTAACCACTAATTGTAGGTCCTTTTCAATAAGAGCGACCAGGTTAATTTTGTCAGCTCTGATGGACTTGCTATTGAGACATGAGTAAGTAGTGAGATTTTCATAAATGTCTACTTGGGAATTGATGTCATCAGGATGATCATTGATGAAGATCAGAAACAGCGTAGGACCCAGGATAGACACCCGCGTTTGTGTGAATGGATCTGAAAGCAAGCCCGTTCAGACCATCATGCCAAACCCTGTCAAACGCCTTTGAGATATCTAGAGTCACAGCTCGAGCTTCGTCATTATCATCAAGAGCTTGATATACATATTCAATGATGACTGTAAGCACATCAGCGGTAGACGAAAAAACGGAATCCATATTTTTTGTGCGGTAGGAGACTTATAGAGCGATAATTAGAGGGGGTCAGAATCTTCTCCAGAATTCTTAAAAACAGGCACAACAGAGAAGGACTTCTAACAAGCTAGAAAGCAGGAAGCAGCGAAGCAATAGTTGTAGACTTTGGAGAGAACTGGGGCCAGGTTAGGAGCACATTTCTTTATGGCGATGGCTGGTATCTCGTCACCTCCACTTGCATTATGGGAGTCTAATTTAGAAATGATGCCCGAGAACAATGACGGGGTTATGCGCATATTACTCAGTAGAGCCTCAGTTCTAGGGGGAGAGGAAACAGGTGTAGATACTCTGTATGAGTGGGAAGAAAATTTCCGAGCAAAGCATTCCACCTTATCTGCTGTAGATGTCAGGACTTCGAATTGATTGAATAGGGGAGGGATTGAGGATTTGCTGTTGCTCAGAACAACCTTGCAGAGCCGTCAACAATCTCTAGAACCAAATTTGCGAGATGCTATACGTTGTTTCATTCTATCAGCACACAGTAACTTCGCTTTATTGAGGACACACTTGTACTCGTTAAGAGCAGCGACAAAGTAATGTCTGTTGCAATCAGACGTGTTGCTCTGGGACAGCAAGAAGTGATTCCTGTGGACTATAGCGGCCGAGAATGCAGGTGTGAAGCGGCCGAGAATGCTGGAATGAAAGCATCGATGCTGGCTTTCACCCAGGAGGAGACCATAGACGCGTATTTTTGAACAAGATGATTAAAAATTTCTTTCCGTACGACGTCACGAAAGAAATCATGGAACGAGTCCTAAGCTGCTCGTTGATAACAGAAGGATATTTTATTGGTAGGGAGTTCTTGGCTAGAGGGGGAGCGGATGTTTACATACACTACCTCATGATCAGAGTAGCCAAGAGGTCAGAGCTGCGTAGTACAAGAGTCAGGGATATAAGCTAAAAAAGAGATCTAGAAGAGAAGCATGTCCGTTAGGGTTACTGAGGAGATAAACCACTTACGTGCGGGCGCAATTTTTCCATATACACGAAAAACTCCAAGACGAAATATGTGTAGTGTAAACCGAATGCTTTTAAAAATATGTTATTTATTGACAGTTATATTATATTTATATTTTAATTGCGCCCCGAATATGGCAATTTTAAATTGTCGAAACTATTTGGCTCGTCTACGCCATCTGACAACAATTCAAATATACAACAACTCAAATATAAGGATCGTATTATTCAAGGAATTGATAGTAAGTTAATGTTTCATTAAGTCTTGTTAGCGAAGTGATTTCGCCATTATTAACCTCATTAGCATTGCTAATTAATTTTTGTTATAAATTATTTCTTTATGATATATATATATATATATATATATAGAGAGAGAGAGAGAGAGAGAGAGAGAGAGAGAGAGAGAGAGAGAGCGAGTGGGCCGTTTTGTACGCGTTGTGAGACAAACACGTGTCTCCTGAAATAGCTCACTACAAACATGGCAGACTCGGAGTATGTACGAGTCCACCTAAAGAAATGTGAGGAAAACAACAAAGACCGGTATATATATATATATATATATATATATATATATATATATATATATATATATATATATATATGTATGTATGGATGTGTATATATATATATATATATATATATATATACAAACAGGTATATGTGTATTGACATTCAATAAGGCTTACAATTACAAAAACGATAATTAGTGTGTATGACTGAACGTAGAAAGTTTATGGTCAAAGTATGTGTAAGTGAATTTGAATGTTCGTACGTACGTGTGCGTGCGTAATGTTAATGCGTGTTTGCGGAAGGTAACGCACAGGCGCCGCTTCCCGCAAAAGGGAAAACGCAAATCTTTACGAGAAATTTATATCGTGTTGTATCAGCTGAAAAGTTAGAAGAAAAGAGAACGAGACAAGCAATCGTCGTGATTATATAGTGTATGGAAGCATCCCCAAGTATCGGTTTCAAAATATAGGAAATTAAGGAGAAGGTAACTCCGACATATATATAAACGTTCAAGCAAATTTAGGAAAATATTGCAAAGAATTATCCATTAAAATCTCAATGTCGTACATATATTTCACTAAATATTTAATTTTTCACGACATTAAGGAATAGAAATGAATCGGATTGCATGTTTTTTTCTCCTAATTTCCATTTCAAAAGTTGTTTTCGAATTTTGGGCGAAAGGTGCTAACTAGATTTACCCGTTTTAAGCTGTTAATTAATCTATCAAACGTTTTTGTTTGATATGACTTTATTATATTTCTCTATATTAATAAACTCTGAAAAAATGAATATTGTCTTTCATTAAGAATGAAGAGAGAAACATTTTTTTTAATTAAAATATGAAGAATCTTTATCTTCTAATTTTAGACATGTGCCAGCAAACAGAGGAATATGAAACAACAACCTCACTGCATGGGAATTATCGCCTGTATTTTCCAAGACTTTTGGCTGAGTGGAATACGTACTATCTGTTCCCTCCTTATTTTAGATAGGGGAAGGTGTCCGATTCTAGGGGACTCTAACTCTGTGCCAACAACTACCTCATTGCAATAAGGTTGGATTGGTGTAATATCGATGTCAGCAAGAGAATGGTCATGGGGTCTCGACAATTATTGTCCTTGGCCTATATACATACTTATGTGTATAGGCATGCCACGGTAAAAACGATCTTGTGTCACATCCTCCCTTACATTAATGAATGTTATCAAAACATGACAGATCTTGTGTGTTTCTTTTATTATTATTTTTAATCAATTTCAGTGAATTTCCTGTCTTTGAGACAAAAGACATTCAATTATGCTGATTGCCAAAGAACAAATATTCCTCACATATCAAATATCTTTTGTAAATAATTATCAATGCCTGCCTACTTTGTGTTTGATTATCTATTGTTCTGAGTGTATTTGCAATGTTTCTGTTTCATATAAGAGTTTCTTTTTAAGTCGAGCAAAAACTTTTGAAAACGTCTACTTGTGTATAAGTACAGCCACCGCTTTTTACTTTAATACGGTAGACGAGACTATGTAAAATGTAAAAAGATTATCTGAACATAAAAGTGATATTTTATTAAATAAACCACCCAATCCATTAGTCGTTCATAAGTCTGATCCTAATTTTAACTTAAAGAATGAAGTCTTAATTAAAAGAGAAACGAATTTTTAAAGACAAACTGTATAGAAAGTTCCCAGCTTTCTGAGACTTCACGGTAGATTTACGCCCAGACTCATACAGCATGTAAGCTTTCTTAAAGAAACCTAGCTTGTGAGCAACGGTGAGGTTTTGGGAAGGATGCAAATGTGGGGAATTTGA